>RCUC01135745.1:0-113574 GCA_003697995.1 Taxidea taxus jeffersonii
TTTAGTTCTTTTATTTCTCCAGAAAGGGCTTTTATTTCTCCTGACAGGGTTTCTCTAATATCTTCCATGCCTTTTTCGAGCCCGGCTAGAACCTTGAGAATCGTCGTCCTGAATTCCAGATCTGACATATTACCAATGTCTGTATTGATTAGGTCCCTAGCCTTCGGTACTGCCTCCTTTTCCTTTTTTTGTGGTGAGTTTTTCCGCCTTGTCATTTTGTCCAGATAAGAATCCGCTGTTCTCCTTGTTAAGTGAACTTGGTCTTGGCTGGATTTCTTTGATCTTCTGGGGGAGGGGCCTGTTGTAGTGATTCTCAAGTGCCTTTGCCCCAGGTGGAATTGCACAGCCCTTACCAGGGGCCGCTGAGCTAAGTAATCCTCTCAGGTTCGCTTTCGGGAGCTTTTGTTCTCTGAACGCTTTCCGTAGAGTTCTGGAGGACGGGAATGACAATGGCGGCCTCCCAATCTCCGGTTCAGAGGAGCCGAGAGCTAGGGGCCCCAGTCTTCAGTGCGCCTTCAGAGAAAAGCTTTTAATCACTCCCGTCTCCCCAGCCTCCGGCCGCGCTTGGAGAAAATCGTGCGTAAGCAGTTCCGTCTCACTGGCTTCTGGGAGCGCTCCGAGCTCACCCAGCCTGTGACCAAGCGTCTCTGTCTCTGGCAGAGTCCCACCTGGAGTCTCCGAACCCCGTAGATCCCTGAGCTCTCCCGGGTCGGAGTGTCCCCGGATCTTGTGGGGACCCCTCGCACAGAGCACCGGCCCGTGTCACAGAGCACCGGTCCATGTCACAGACCACGGCTCCAGGAAACCTCGGCTCTGTCTCTGCAGCCGGCTTCCCTGCTCTAATACCTGTGAGCTCTGCGACACTCAGACACCCCCGATCCTTCTGTGACCCCGCAGGACCTGAGTCCACACTGTCCCCGTGAGGTCTTCACCCCAGTTTAGCCTCTGGAGTGATGTCCCTCTGTGGAGCAGACTTTTAAAAGTCCTGATTTTGTGCTCCGCCGCTTGCCAGGAGCCGGCCCCTCCCCCTGGGGTCTATCTTCCCGTTGCGTTGGATTCACTTCTCTGCTGGTCCTACCTTTCAGAAAGTGGTTGATTTTCTGTTTCTAGAATTGTTGTTTTTCTTCTCTTCGATCTCCTGTTGGATTCGTAGGTGTTCGGAATGGTTTGATAGGCTATCTAGCTGATCTCCTGCTGCCTGATGTTGTCTCAGCCTGCTACTTCTCCACCATCTTGACTCCTCCCCCCCGGTATAAGGGATTTCTTAACAAACATTTGACTGCACATGATTTGGAGGGCTGGGGAAGTCTCTGGCAGGTTGTTGTTTGATTCGGGGTGGGAGGCTAGCAGAACTGACAAGTGGAATGTAAAGAGGGCAAGAGCAAAGACAAGTGCTGCTTTCAAAGCTTCAGCTCTCACCACATCCAACCTTTTTTTTTTAAGATTTTATTTATTTATTTGACAGAGAAAGAGAGTGAGAACAAGAACGCGAGCACACGGCGGAGGGAGCAGCAGGCAGAGTTTGAGGGAGAAGCATGTTCCCTGCTAAGCAGGGAGCCCAATGTGGGGCCGTATGTGGGACTTGACCCTGGGACCCTGGGATCATGACCTGAGCCGAAGGCAGATGCCCAACGAACTGAGCCACCTGGGCGCCCGCACCACATCCAACCTTGAGGAGGTGCATGCCCTCCAGAAGGATGATAGGAAGATCCAGCAGATTCAGCATCAGTGTGTGTGGATGGCAGTGGTGCCTGGTACCTGTATTGACTGATTTTCAGAACGCAATGGTTTCTGTTTTGTTTTGGGTTTCAAATCCCATGAAACTTTGTCTTCTGGTTGGCTAACCCAGAACCATATGAGGAATAGACTTTGAGAAATGTAGGTCCATATGGGGATCAAGTTGTACAAAGGGACTCTGGATGCCAGGCTCATGACTTTGGGCTTTCCTGTGTTGGTTCTGGAGGGTGGTTGAATGCTGACAAGATTCAGAAGAGATTCAAAATTGAAAGCTGTAGGACCTTCGGCTAAGTTGCTTTTGAGGATATTGATATGTTGTTAGAGTTGATTTTATTTGCTCTTTATTGCATACCTACTCTGTAGTTGTAAATCAGTTCTGCCTTGTTTTATTACTTAGAAAGACTCCCTGCACTTGTGGGTTGGTTTTTGTTGTTGTTGTTCATAGAAAGTAATCTTTGTCACTAATACGTATCGATAATTCCAGGGAAAAGAGTGTTAGACAGTAGGTACGATTCAGTGTCATTGCCAGTAATATAGTAATAATATCATCTGTTTTTAAAGTGCTTTAGGGCTTTGGAGGACAGGTATTGCTGGATGTAGGTATAAAGTTAAAAAGGAAATTTAAGATGAATGATGCTTTTATGGTGATGGCTGAATAGTGTGTTTCACAGGGACAGGTGAGCAGCCGTGTTTAAGAGAAATGAACGTTGTTACTTAATGGCGCAAGCTGTCCCAGTTTAGTCCTTCCAAAGAGTAGTTCTCCTTTTTGGCAGCACTGGAAATAAAGGTGTAGTGACTCTCCATACAGAACTGCTGACAACAGGATTGTCATAGCAATAGATATGCCCTTCTCTACCTATTGAAATTCTCTCATCCTTCAAGGCTCACATGTACCCCATTCCATCCTTGAAGACCTTTCCAATGGCTTCATTGAGGAGGCGTGTTCCCTTTCTTTAAGTTTTGTGGTACTTTGTGTTAGATTTTGAAAATTATTCATTATACATGGCAAATGTTACACCGACATGTAGAGCAGGAGACAGAGAGGGAGATCTGGGTTTGACTCCTAATTTTCTGCTTCCTGTGTGATCTTAGGCAGGGTACTTAACATCCCTTGGATTCAATTTCAGTTTCCTTAAGCTTTAAAAAAATTTCACTGAAGTACCTACCACATAGGTGTGATATGAACGCTAGTCTCCTTATTATGCTTTTTCTTTCTTTACATTTACTACAGTATTGCCAATTGGCTTTAATCACTTTAAAGATAATCTTTAATCATTGTTCAAACAAGCAAACAAACAAATCTCAATCGTTGTTAACTCCTTCTAAGAGGTCTTCAGCCCAGTGGCTGATTGTAGGCATTTGACGCGACGCCATGATGAACAGAAGAAAGAACACGGATGCAGTCCACTCTGGCTAGGGTGCCGACTGAATAAGGCTGCTGGGATGGAGGCCGATTCCTCATCTGGAATCTTGATATGTACTTTCCTGGGGCACATCTGGTGTTATCAGAGAATTAGGCTGCACCTCTCAGTGGAGCTTCTGTGGTGACATCCATTGCTGAAGGTGAAACAAAATCAAAAGTACTTCTGGAAAGAACAGAAAGGAGCTTTTGAGGTTTCCCCATCCCCAGTTTTCGCCAGGACCCGGGGGATGCTTTCAGAAGTGGAGCATGATGGAGTGTTGGCTCCCAGAAGTCCACCTTCCTGTCTTGAGCAGAATATCAAAGCAAAGGCGGCCTTTCTGAGAGAGCTTCCTCCCATGCTGGGCCCTGCTGAAAGACCATTATTAACCCCACCAATTCATGTCCAAGTGGCATCAATCATTTGGGTCACACAATGCCTGACTGTAAATTATGACATTATCTCTGAGTAGGAAGGTGATAATAATAATAATCATTAAAAAAAAAAAAAAAGCGCCCGGCATGGCCCCGTCCGGCTGAGGACCTTTGCCGGATCTGTCATATTTGTTTTGAACATGAAAGGCTCGGCTGTTCCCTTGCAGGCCCATACATCATGAGGCCTGTCATGGGTTTCTGTAGGACCGGTTGACACAGCTCAGAACAGCAGCTGCTGGATGGCTTTGGGGAGCCTGACTCGAGAAACAGTTGCTGGGGTACAGGGACCACAAGCATTCTTCCAAAGACTGACATCCTGTTGTGCTGTCCTGCCACTGCCCTCAGTAAGTCACAACGAGGAGTAAACTGCTGTCACCGAGATGAAAGGCCCCCTTCCTCTGATCTCTCCACTACAAAATTACTTCAGTGCCACACTGTATTTTATGTCAATACCTATTTTATTTTTCAAAATTGAAAAAGATATAAGTACATTGTTCCCTGAATTCCTGATGCTCTGGGTAACCTAGCAACTGACTATGCCACATAGCATACAACAGAATATTATCATGCACTCCACTCAGCTAACAAGCAAGCAGCACAGATTTCCCTTGCAGATGATTTAGGCTAAATTAACGGTTAATAGTTGCTATTAATATTAAAAGTAATAATAACCTCCCTTTTTCATTTCTCAGAGCTAGATTTGTAGGGAAGAATGCTTGGCTCTAATTGTACATGTGAGAGAGGGTTTTTCACTGAGCCTACATCTTCCAAGCGATTTGCATGGGATTTAGGTAGCCAGCAGCATGCTGCAAAGTGATAATCAGATGAAACGGGTGAATACATTCAGGACACTTGGAACCCACGCAAAATTTTAAAGTTCGAAATGGACCCACGCTTTCCACCTCTGGAAAGATGCTGTCAATAGAGGGCTTGTGTGCGGTGATCAG
Source organism: Taxidea taxus jeffersonii (assembly GCA_003697995.1). Classification (NCBI taxonomy): domain Eukaryota; kingdom Metazoa; phylum Chordata; class Mammalia; order Carnivora; family Mustelidae; genus Taxidea; species Taxidea taxus. The sequence goes on from RCUC01135745.1 coordinate 4,519, forward strand.
GCTGTTTAGCAAGCTGACACTACCCCCTCATCCTCAGAGGAGGCTGCCAGGAAGCCCTCTGGCAAGCAGGTCTAGGACAAGAGTGAAGCCGGAACAAGCATTAGGGTCAGGGAGAAGTTCAGGGGGTTTTGACCTGAAAGAACACGGCGAGGTCATGGCACAGAGCAAGAGTCTGCTGGAGCATGGCAGGGTTACAGGGAAGGGAAGAAAGAGTGAAACAGAAGTTGGCTAGAACAAAGGAGGAGAAAAGGATGTGTCCGGGAGCAAGGAGGTAGAGCCTCCCAGAGCTTTACTAAGCAGGAGGTGGGTGGGCTCTTCTTTGGTAATAGACCAGCAGTTCAAGTGTTGGAGGGTAGGTATCGAGCACCAGCTTTTATATCCGATTGCCCTTCACTTAGATTTCCTTTCTAGTTGACCCACCTATTTGTGTTTTGTGAAAATAAGCTACTTAGTTAAACATACAGACGCGCGCGCGCACACACACACACATACACACCCAATTTTCATTAATGGAGCCTTGTGAATAATTCACTGTTTGCTTGCTCTTCTTTCCCTCCTTTTAAAAGCAATCAATTTAATTTGGTAGCTTCTTTCCTGAGCCACCGGAACTTTGAGAAGCTGTTGCAACTTTCTTAGAACTCAGACCTCAAAAAGAACCCTTGCATAGTCCTGCTGTTTCTCTCCTTAACTAGTCACCTCAATCTGAAGAACTAAGGGCCTTTCATTTTGAGTACGTCCTGCTGCTTTTTAATAACCTACGAGTGAATTAGGCATTTTCGCCTTCAGGTTACAGCTGTTGCAAAGAATGTTTCCTTCCAATCACGAAGAAAATAGTTTAATACTTTCCAAGACTCTGAACAACCTGTTATATGAAAAAAAATGCCCAGCTTCTCATGTAAATTTAATTAACTTCATTTGCAGATATCAGTGTAAAAGCTGATTCTGAAAATACTGTTGTTTTTCCTTCTTTGGAACAAAAATTTAAGAGCACGTTTTGCTTGCCAATAGGCCAATGCAATTTTACTTATTTAAAGAGCATTTTGATATTGTAATCAAGGAACAGCCTTTCCTGGGTCGGTTTCTAAGCGCTCACAGTTTGTGCCGATTAAGTAGCAAACCATTTGGTTGCACTCCTTGCCACGGGGGATCTGACAGGACACTCAATATCATTGCAGTGCAGCAAAGCATGGAGATGCTCTGAGGACAGCAGAGCTGAAAACACGAATACAATGCATAAGCTTCTGCCTGGATGGGAGAAGGGCGATGAGAATCTGGGAATCAGCCAACAGTCGGAATTGTGCCGTATTTGGACTTGCTCAGTTTTAAGAAAAGTATTTCAGAAAGCAGAGAACTGGTGTGGTGATTTTTTTTCCATGCAAGCACTGAAGGATCAGCCGCTTAAAAAAAAAAAAAAAGTCCCATTAATGTATCGGTGCCCAGATACTTGTAAAAGCCAGACCACCCACGGGGAATGTGTTCTTGTCAAAGCTGCAGTGGAGTGACCTGTGCATCGGAGGGTTTCTGTTGCTGAGGTGATGGGATGGGAGGCTGGCAGAGATGGCTACCTTCTGAATTTGCAAGAGCGCATCCGGGCACTGGCTCAGAAAGGGTGCGTCCCTCAGTGCCTGAGAATCAGTCTGCTAATTGTTTCAGGTATGGAATTGTGCAGAGGGTGCGGCTTTAAGGATTGCTCTAAAAGCAGTTAACTTTTCCCAGTTCAAATACGGCCTCTGTTAAGAGAGCATTGATATATAATGGCAAAATGTTAGGAGGGCAGCTGAGAAATCCTGGGACAGATGATGAAGACAACTGGCTGAAATGTTCATGGTTTTGGTGTATTGTAGCTAGGGAGAGTCACTGTCAGTGAGGCGACCGTGGTCCTGTTTTCATCTAGAAATAGCTGTGAACAGATGGACATCGTTTTTAAAAAAAGACAGTGGCTTAAAAATAGAATTTGAACTTTGCGAGTTTCATATAGTAAATTGCCAATATTACATAAAATGCCAAATACTACCCAAAAAATCCTTCAAAGTTCTATCTAGACAGACCAAAATAGGATCCTCCCGGGCTCACTGGAGGGTGCTGTTAGTAAGCGAACAGTAGCCCCCGTGCCCATGAGTGAGCACACGTGTGCAGCTCAGGATGCGGTTGGGCCTGGCCGCAGACCAGTTATCTACTGAGGCCTCGAGAAGACCTCTTTCAGTAAGGGCGAGGCGGGTGTCGTTAGCCCTCAGTGAACCCTAATGCTTTTCAGAGTTTGCTCCTGGTTCCTTCTTCCACAGCTCCCACCCAGTCCAGCCAAGCACTACACTCAGGCCTCTCTTTAACATTACAGGCCTAGATATGTCACTTTCAGCCTTCTCTGCTGGGTTTCTGTATCTTAAATGCAAACACTTGGAGTGGATATCATTTAACCCAAAGAAATATGATGTCATGATGGCATTCTGGACATGGCCGTGTGGGAGGTTTATTCTGATGGGAGGAGACAAGCCTGATAGCCCTCAGATTATTTCATGCCAGCAATCAGCCTACAAGTGTAACTGCACTCTTCCTGTGGAGTGCCAAAGTCCTTCTACTACATTTGTTGTCCCCAAACTTTTTTTTTTTTTTTTTTGTTAGAGAGAGAGAGCAAGCGAGCACAGGCAGACAGAGAGGCAGGCAGAGGCAGAGGGAGAAGCAGGCTCCCTGCGGAGCAAGGAGCCCGATGTGGGACTTGATCCCAGGACGCTGGGATCATGACCTGAGCCGAAGGCAGCCGCTTAACCAACTGAGCCACCCAGGCGTCCCTGTCCCCAAACTTTTTATCAGAACATTCAACTTTGTCAAAATCTACTGTTTTAGACCTAGAATTTGCCTGTTTACAGATGCTGCCTTGTTATATTTTCAGTTCAAGTGACTTGTTGGAAGAAGATAGCATTAGATTAGAGACCTTTTTTAGCACCTTGGGGAAGTCTTTTTTTTTTTTTTTTAAAGATTTATATATTTATTTTAGAGAGAGAGTGCGTACATGGGTGAAGGTGGGGTGAGGGCAGAGGGACAAAGACTGAGGGTGGAGCCTGATCACACGGTCAGGACTGGGACTCGATCTCACGACCATAACATCATGACCTGAGCCAAAACCAAGAGTCAGACACTTAACTGATGGAGTCACCCAGGCGTCCCAGGAAACTCTAGATAAAGACAATGATAGGCGATATATATGTGATGTCATTTTACTCTGGTTAAAGCTGATATAATATGCTTAGATGAAGCATCAGAAGGTATTAGAGGGTAGTTCGATATACTGAACATACGATTAAAATAGTACAGTGTTTAAGCAATATTCTTGCTGTCAGCTATGATCACGGTGCACGTCAGACAACCACCAACAAGCAACCAAACACCGCAATAACACAGGTCCCTTCTGTGATTCCAAATTAGATGCTATTATTAAGTGTGTTTAACAAACAGGGTCCTGGGATGCCTGGGTGGCTCAGTTGGTTAAGCAACTGCCTTCGGCTCAGGTCATGATCCCAGCGTCCTGGGATCGAGTCCATCGGGCTCCTTGCTTGGCAGGGAGCCTGCTTCTCCCTCTGCCTCTGCTCTCTCTCTCTCTAACAAATAAATAAATAAAATATTAAAAAAAAAAACAAAAAACAGGGTCCTGATTTTCCTTCACCCATCTCCCTGGTCCTTTCTCAATTTCTTCTCTCACCGTCTGCCCCCTGTTGGAATCAGTCAGATGCGTTCTGGCAAACCAGGAATGTCATTGTGACGTTCCTGCTCCCAAAGGAGCAGCTCCCAACTTTGGGGCTGCAGGATGCTGTGGGTGGCAGCCCTCCCCGCTGTCCTGAACATGGAGAACACGTGGTGGGCATTGATGATCTCCGTGCTTGCAGCTTCCGAACAAATAAATTTGGTTGTCTCTGAGCGCTCCACACTGCACCTTTCTTATGTGACGTGGTGAGTGCTCTGTCCTAAAATTCAAGCGAGGCTATTTGCCTGGATTTTGTGTCATGTGTGAAATGGCAAATCATGGGAAATCAAGACCGCATAGTCTTCAGAGAGGAGATGGTCTGGTAGACAAGAGTGCAGAGCGCTAGGAGAGTGCATGTGAGCTGGGAGGACCTCCTTACCAGGCCAGCTCTTAGGAGTCTAGAATGCCCAGCAAGGAGACCTGGATGTTTTCCCTTGTTCCTGAATAATTCAGTGCACTTCCTCGGGGCCCTGATTTCTTTTCAGACATGCAGTGGGCATCAGAAAAACCTTGCTGGAGAAGGTTTAAAATTTCTTTCCCAATCAAGATAATCATATTATTTCAAACCAGAAAAAGAAAAAAAGTGGAATAAGGAAGCTGGGTATTGTGTTTCACCTGGCTTCGCCTCAGCCCTTTGCGATGAAGTATTTAAAATGGATGTAGAAAAAAAAAAAAAGTAAAAAGGCATTTTTGTTTTAAAAATAAAATACCCATCCCTGAATGGAAACACGAACTATAGTCATAATCTTCCTTGTGTTTTTGAATGGTATTTGTAAAAATGCCAGCAATGGGGTCAATGGCTGGTACCGGGAATTAATTAGTTCACACTTTCTAATGTTTGTAGTTTCTTTCATTCAAGGAGTACCACCCTGGCATAAGCTAGAAATCCTCCCCCAAACCTGTACCTGTACGTATACAAAAGACACATTTACCAGTGAAGTCCATTAGTTCTAGTCCAAATGGCAGACAGCTGAGTTGGAGCTCAGCAGCCTGGTCAGCTCTGGTCATCTCCCTCACAGGGGCATTTGCTCGGCAGGAGGACAATGCAAGAGACACGCCAACAGGGTTCATTGCAGCCACACGTAGGTTTTCTCTTTGGATGACAGGGCACTGCCTTAAAATTGATCCACGCTCTGTCGACTAATCCTGGGCTTCCTTTCAGCCCCACCCTCATCCCGTGACAGACTGCTGCTACCTCCTGGCCCTCGGACACCCTCGCCTGGCTTTGCACGAAGTGTGGGAACAGGCGCGGAGCTGGGTCAGAGGGCACAGAGCCAATGTCGCTACATGCGTGTCTCCGCTTTTGTGCTGGTCCTGGCCTTGTCTTACTTTATGCAGATTCCACCTCTGCGAGATCCAGATTGTGCCATATGGGATTCCTGTGTATTACTAGCGAGGATGCATGCCTGTGGGAACTATTCTAATGAAGGACCAACCCAGGCACTGCTGCCTGAACAGTTGCTTTTCCCAGGAGAATTTCCATAAGGGGGGCTGAGGGGTGACGTCTGGGGGCAAAGACATTCTCAATGTCTGGGAAAAGAGTTGTATGTCTGGTTCTTTACAGAGTGTGTGTATGGAGATGGGAAGTTTTAGGGTAGAATTTTCTGAAGCAAAAAAAAAAAATTACTTTGTTTCCTTTGTATTTCTTTTCCCCTTATTTTTTCTCCTCTCTTCTCTTTGTTCTTTTATTACCATTATTTTGTGTGTGTGTGTGTGCATGCACGCATGGTCTTTCGTATTTGCCTTATCACTTCTGATGTTTGCCTTCCTTCCATCTAATTATGCTTAATTTTAAAATGTCATGCTTGGATTTTCTCTCTGATAGATTCTGTTGCTTATCTGTTGTTTCAAGTCACACTTCCTTTGCAGATTCTGCATTCCTTTATCAACCCTCATGTATTTTGAAGCTGTACCTCTTCCTCTCTTCCTCCTATGGATTATAGCTTTGTACATGATGATCGATGCTCCTCTCTCTTTTTTCTAGACCCTGCTGTTTACAGCTGTTGTATAGTTTCACTTATTTTTTGATGGAAGCATTCATTTTACAGATACTGAATAAAAATAAAAGGTGTTCTTTTTTTGCCTTTTTTCTGTTTTCCTCTCACTCTTCTTTATATCCTTGCCCCATTTTTAAAGCATTTCACCTTTTCACCCATCTTTCTAATCCCAGAAGAATTCTTGCTTTCTATTGCGTGGAGGTATTCATCTCTAAATCCCAATTTTTCTCTACCCCCCTTCTTATATTCTCTCCTCTTTTTAGTTCAAGTGAAGATTTTATTGACTGCAGATTTTATTTTGCTTTGTCTAAATAATTATTATTCTATGTATAATGTAACTTCAGAGCTTGAGATTGAGTCTTACATAGTCAAAAAGAGTACATAATTTGAAGTCAGATGATCTGGGTAGAGACCTGACCTAAACTTTTGTCATAGGTTCATTCATGTCCCTTTTTCACTTACTCATTCATTACTTACTGAATTTATTAAATATCTCTCAGTGTCTAGTCTGTGCCACCATGGTCCTGGGTAAATACCTATTCACTTATGCCTATGATTAGCCTGATCTCAGAATTCTTCATTTGGAATAACTCTCCTCTAGACTGATTGACTCATTTTGGAGGGAACTCAGGCTTTCTTCAACAAGGACAATTATGCTCCATGACCATTTTTCCTATGACAACTTCTCAAGTTGTGAATAGAAAAAAATATTGAGAGCTGAGACCTACAAGGTTTCCTCTGGCTTATATTTTACAACTCCAATTGAATGGCTCAGTGTCTGTTTTCAGATAACCTTGGTCTTTCATAAAGACATATCCCTGGAGTTAGTTTCACTTGTATTTATAGCTGGAGGTGAATTGATAAGTAGGGCTTCTCTTTCCTGTGGATGTGATGTTTTAACAGGTGCTCAGGAGCTGCTTGGCTTCTTATACTGGTACTCCACAGTTAGAAATTCATTCCGTTAGCTTATGAACTACTTTTACATTATGTTAAAATATAAATAATCCTGGGATGGTAATATACCTAGTCATTAAGTCCTCATAAGATCTTTCCCCCTAAAAGATACATTTTGGTAGCCAGAGGAAGCCCACTTTAGGGGGAAAACTAGAAATTATAGGGTAGTTTTGTAGTACCAAAGATACAAGAAATGTGTGTTTTGCTTATTATCAACCCTACTACAAAAGTAACTATTTGCCATAGAATGAAACTTCTCATCATCCTTCATTGTCACAGTGTTTAAAGGTCTTGTTGAATCACGCTAGTTTTTGATAGGGCCTCCTTTGACTTTCAGAAATATCCCAACTTGATGAAATATATAGTCATCCTATTTCTAAGTAACATGGTAGGGCAGAGGAGATAAAAAAGAAAAATTTAAGAAATGCATTTTTTATTGTTTTAAGATTTTTAAATTATTTTCTTTGTACTTTATTTTATTGCTTTATTTATTTGCTTATTGTGCATTTATTGCTATAGTTTTTCATTTTTTTTCAATTGGTACATTTGATTCTTTATTCATTATCATTACTGCTTGGTGTAACTTTGGGCACCTTTTCTTATTCTGACCTAAGAACAGATATATTCCTCTAATTCTCTGATCTGATGTCCTGTAAGGGCTGATGCATGACCTTCTCTTATATATATTAGAACTGACTTGGGTAAAACCTTTATTCTATAAGAATAAAGAATAAAAAGTTTATTCATGGTATAAAATTAAGATTAGGGGTTTAAGCGTTTAATTTTGGCATTGGACATTTATAGATTGTATGATTTTAGACAAGTTATGTAACCTTCCTGAGCCTCAATTTCCTCTACTAAAAAGTGGGGATAATACTGTTTATCCTGTCAGGGATATTGTGAGAATTAAATGAGATTAGGTACACAAAAGTTGCCACAGAGAAGCAGAACAAAAATATATGACCCCCTTTTCTTTTATGTATGGTATCATTTATAGTAGGTTTTCTTGGGGCACCTGGATGTCTCAGTCGGTTATATGTCTGCCTTTGGCTTAGGTCATGATCCCAGGATCCTGAGACAGAGCCCAGAGCCGCCTCAGTCTCCCTGCTCAGTGGGGAGTCTGCTTCTCTCTCTCCCTCCCACCACTTTGTGCTCTTTCTTTCTCAAATAAATAAATAAAATCTAAAAAAAGTAGGTTATTCCTTAAAGACACAATCGCTAAAGAGTGGCATTGTTATACTTCATTTTATTAGGGCAGATATCCAGGTTCTTTCAGGGATTACCTTCCTGGTGCTGATTTACTTCTGATTCTTTTTTTCCATTGTTCCAGATATCACTCTAAGATATTCAGAAGACATGGAGGCCTTCTTTCAAGTTCTATCAGGAAGCAGTATTACTGAAAGTCAGTTTTTGGCCCAAAACACAGATACCCCCAGATTTTCAAGGAAATGCTGATAAACATAGAACAACTATCTTTCCAATTATATTAAAAAAAAAAAAAAAGAAAAAAGAAAAAAAAAACCACTTGACTTTCAAACAACTCTCCAGAATCTCTAGAAGTGCCCTATGAGGCTCCTGTAGCTTCTGGTTTGCAATGCTCAGTGGTAGATTTTCAAACCAATAACAAGTAATCCCTTTGTTATCTCTCCCATTACCATGGCTTCACATCACTCCATCTTCCATCACAGCTTTTGGAGAGAAAAAGACCAAACTTTTTTCAGTTTCCTCCTTTAAAAAATCCACTAAAATGTAATATGGAGAATATTTTAAAATTTTTACTTGGACTGAAAACCCATGTCAATGTGATTATGTAATTTAGATTGAATTTAGTTTAAAAAAATTAGAAAAAAAATTCTCACCTGATTTGAATTTTGCTTCCTTTTGTTATTTACTCAAATGGTGTTGAAGGCATTATCATATTAGAGTATGATGATTTTTTTTAAAAAAGTTATATTTAGGCTAACTCTAGAGTCATACCAGAAGTTTATAGGAATGCCATGATTCAACCTAGATTGGGTGACACGTGAAGAATATTTGGGCAGGGCCCCATCCTGTTCCTTGACTGAAGAAAAAATTTATAGTGTAGGAATGGGATTGCTTCTTTCTACATCACCTACGTAGCTACATCACTGAAATACTTAAAAAGGTAGTTAGCATGCAACAGGATATTTCTTTGGCTGGTCTGATGTTGGTTATTGGGCTAGATCGTGCAGTTGCAATTTAGCTGAAAGCCAGAATGAAGTAATTTATTTTATCTAAGGAGCTCGCACGAAGGGGTACAGACACTTTAACATATTTCTTATATACATCAGGCTGTACCAGTACTTGTACCATAAAGATGATATTTGTGTTCATCCTTTCAAAAGAGGATTCTAAGCCCTGATTTTCCATTGCCTATGGTGATAAGCTACTATAGAGACTCAACTCAGCCACTAATCCGCATAAAGGCCAGCAAGCGAAGAAGAGGGTTTAAGGTCATTGACTAGAAGTTATACTGTTCTTTACTGATAGATGGGATGTTGGCTAAAGAAAGTTCTTTCATTTTCAGAACTACTCTGCCAAGGGAGAAAGCATGAACTTGCTACTAGAAAAAATAAACTTGTTTGAAATACAACTAAGCTATTTTTTGGAGTAGTCCTACAAGAACGAAGCGTGCTTCATGTAAAGGAAATAATGTCCTTATATGTCCAACTTTTCTGTAGTCGTGTTCTTTGTCATCTCAATTTTGTTGAGTTACCACGTGTGCACTCACATGCCATGTGTGAGTGGGTAAGAGATACTTCTCTATTCAAAAGAATAGGTCAACTTTACTGGTTGATTCTGTGGTAGCTTATGTGTTAGTATATCCGCTTCTGTACTTTCCCATATAGGAAGACTCGAATCATTTGACCAAGGTGAAACCTTAAAAACACTTTTATTCTTTAAGCAGAAATGGAACTCTTCTACTGTTTCCACTTCTAATGTGTAAGGAAGATGAGAGCCTTCTTGAATAGTGGCTTTTGTCAATCACATGTTTGGAGGGGCTTAAGGACCCACTGAGATGTCACACTGCTAGGAACATATTTTTCACAAAGTGTGACTTACAGTTCCCTGGTGTTCGTTCTCTAGATTGCATTAGAAAATGAGGTAGGCCATGGTAGAGTACAGAATGTAGGTAAGAGATAACCTCAAAACATTTACCTAACAAGGCCTTGGCTGGGTACTGAACACGGATTTTTTTTCTTAAATCCTCAAATGTTGTCTTTCATTATCAAATACATTAAAATATGATGGATACCACGGACACATACTGTTACTGTAATGGCATTATAACATTACTGAGCCCTCCTAGCCTAGTATAGTTTGCCTTAGTGCAAATATTCTGTATTGCTTTTGATAGTGATTCCTGATGTACCCAATTCCCTGACCAATAAGACAAGTAAGTTAGTTATTTATGAATTTAAGTCACATTAATACCTTCAGATCTGGGATAGAAAAATTTATGAGTCAAGTTGCATTTCAAATATAGTTGCATAACAAATTACCACAAACCTAGTAGCTTAAGATAACATCTGTTTTTAAACTAACGGTTAGAACAGTTACCTAACAGTCTTGTAGTCTGTCACTTATTCAGAAGTCTGTCATAGCAAGACTGGGTTTTTTGCTCAGGGTCTCACAAGCCTCAGATTGAGGGGTCTGTGTACTGCCTTCTTCCAAGCTCATATGGTTGTGGCAGAATTCAATTCCATGTGGTTATGGGACTGAAGGTGATATTTCCTTGCTGGTTAACAGCTAGAGGCTGCTTTCAGATTCCTCGAGTCCCCCATATTCTTTGCCACGTGGTTCCCTCTGTCCTAATGGAGAATCTGTGTTGTGTCAGATTCCTCTCACATTTGACTCTCTCTCTTTAAATGAAAAGCTCTATCCCTTTTTAAGAGCTCACCTAATTGGGTCAGCTCCACTCAGGTTAGTATTTTCTAGAGTCAACTGATTTGGGAATTAATTACATCTGCAGAAGCCCTTCAGAGTACAGTAGTTCTCCTCCCTCATCTGTGGTTTTGCTTTTTGGGTTTACTTTTGGTAACCCATGGTTAACCATAGTGGGGAAGCAGATCATCCTTCTGACGAATCATCAGACGGCCAGTAGGAGGCTAACTCTACCTCCCAATGCCTACGTCATTCCCCTCACTCCATCTCCACATAGGCATTTTATCATCTCCCATCGTCACAAGAAGTGTGACTGCAGCACAATAAGGTATATTATAAGGGGCGCCTGCATGGCTCCATCAGCTAAGGGTCTGACTCTTGGTTTCAGCTCGAGTTGTGACCTCATGGGTTGTGGGATCGAGCCCCATGTTGAGCCCCATGTTGGGCTCCTTGCTTAGTGGGGAGTCAGCTTGGGGATTCTCTCCCTTGGCCCCTGCCCCCACTTCCTCTCTCTCTCTCTCAAATAAATAAATAAATAAATCTTTCTTAAAAAAGATATTTTGAGAGACCACATTTATGTAATTTTCATTACAGTGTATTATAATTACTGTACAGATAATTCTTGAATCATGATGTTTTGATCTAGTGATTTTTCAACTGTACAGCGGTGTGGAAATGATACCCTTTCAGTGGAAACTGAACTTCAAATTTTATATTACGATCTTTCCCCGGGCCAGTGATCTACAGTGCAGTACTGTCGCGTGATGCTGGGCAGCAGCAATGAGCCACAGCTTCCAATCAGCTACATCAGCTGGAGTGTAGACAGCCCATACAGTTACAACCATTCTGTACCCATACAACCATACTGTGCTTGCATTAGAGTATTCAATAAATTACATGAGCTATTCAGTACTTTATTATCAAATAGGCTTTCTGTAGATGATTTTGCCCAGCGGTAGGCTAACACATGGGTTCTGAGCACATTTAAGGTAGGCTAGGCTAAGCTATGATGTTAGGTAGGTTAGGTGCATTAAATGCATTTTTAACTTAATTTTCAACTTATGATGATATACTGGAATGTAACCCCATCATAACTCTGGGAAGATCTGTATTTTGTTATTAGTTAGGTTCTGAACTGGATTAATTTAACTACATTATTTTATTATTTAACTATATATTATTTTAACTATACAAATAGTCCAGTAATAACAGAGGAACTTGGCCTCTACCTTGATGACCAACATCAAAGAACTTAATGTTACTTTATTTAATCTTATGTAGTCCAAAAGAATCATGCCAGTTTGGTTCAGTACTTTGATTGCTATAGATATAAAAATAAATATAAATATATAAACTTTATGTCCTTGTAGGGGACACAAGGACAGTGATCTGCTTAAATCAAGCAACATTTAGTATTTGCTATGTTAGGCACAGTCCTGGATGATGGAGATAGAAATGGGGTGCTGTATCTCAAGTAAATTTCTTTCTTTTTTTTTTTTTTACTATGTTACATTAGTCACCATTCAGTACATCATTAGTTTTTGATGTAGTGTTCCATGATTCATTGTTTGCATATAATTCAAGTAAATTTCTTTTTTTAAAATAAGAATTGATTTTATTTATTTATTTGACAGACAGATAACACAAGTAGGCAGAGAGGCAGGCAGAGAGAGAGGAAGGGAAGCAGGCTCCCTGCTGAGCAGAAAGCCCAATGCGGGGCTCGATCCCAGGACCCTGGGATCATGACTTGAGCCCAAGGCAGAGGCTTTAACCCACTGAGCCACCCAGGTGCCCCCAAATAAATTTCTTAAATCTAATTATATTTCAGTTAAAACATCAAAGGCATTTTTATGTGACATTACAATTTATGTGCAAGGATAAACAAGCAATAATAGTTAATTTTTAAAAAATATTAATAAGGGAGATATACTTCAAATGATACTTAATAATTTGATGATACTATAATGATTAACACAGAGTGAGTCACCATAGGAATGTAGACAGGTCAATAGGACATAATTAAAAACTCAGAAAAATCAGAAACATCTTGATATATATGACTTTAATATAATTTTAATATATAATAAAGTTAGCATTTGAAATTACTGATATTATTTTATGAGAACTGAACAAATTGGGTAAAAATGGAGCTACATTTCTTTTTCATCATACATATAAAATCAATTCCAGATGATAAAAAATGTAAGGGTTAACATGAGAACTTAAAGTTATATGAGAATATAAGGTGCATATTTATATTATTTGGGGGCAAGGAAAATTGTCTTAAGCATGATCCCTAAGCAGATGCCAACACAGAAAATGATAAACTCCATAACCAACTCTTCTGCAGATCAGAAAACATCTCAAATAAAAGGGTAAGTTATGAAATAAGAAAAAATATTTCCACATATAACAGTAGAAAGTTAATACCACTGCTGCATAATGAACTTTTACAAATCAGTAAGTAGAATGACGCAGGAAGAAAAAAAGCAAAAAAAAAAAAAAAAGCAAAAATAATAAATTCAAAATGAAGAAATACAAATGACCTCCCTCCAAAGAAAAAAAAATGCCCAAAGTCACTAATAATCAAAGAAATTAAAACTACAACAAAGAGATGTAATTTCCACCTAAAAAACTGGCAACAAAGTTTGCATATTAAGTGTTGGAGAAAATGTGGGTAAATGGCATGCAGGCCTTTTGGATGCTAATCAATTTGCAGAAAAGTCTGAAAGTATTCGTAGTCTCTTTTTTTTTTTTTTTTTTAAAGATTTTATTTATTTATTAGTTAGAGAGAGAGAGTGAGCACAGGCAGAGAGGCAGAGGGAGAAGCAGGCTCCCTGCCGAGCAAGGAGCCCGATGTGGGACTTGATCCCAGGACGCTGGGATCATGACCTGAGCCGAAGGCAGCTGCTTAACCAACTGAGCCACCCAGGTGTCCCGTATTCGTAGTCTCTTACCCAGAATTCAGTTATTAGTAATATGCCTTTCAAGATAGCTAAGAATAAATACTGATCAGCATGGGAGTTTTGACCTGCTCCGTTTCCGACCTGGGCCGGTTCACCCCTTCTTAGGCAACCTGGTGGTCCCTCGCTCCCGGGAGGTCACCATATTGATGCCGAACTTAGTGCAGACACCCAATCGGCATAGTGCACTACAGCCCAGAACTCCTGGGCTCAAGCGATTCTCCTGCCTCAGCCTCCCGAGTAGCTGGGACTTCAGGCGCGCGCCACCGCTCCCGGCAAGATAGCTAAGAATAAATACAAAGATTTAACCATAATATTTGTTACAGTATTACTTATAAAAATTACTTATAAAATTACTTATAAAAATTAGATCTAGTCTAAATGCCCAATAATATGTCATGGTAACTTTGTAATATAGACTATTATAAGGTACTTTGAGTTATTTTATTTTTTGTTTTTTTTTTTAAGTAGGCTCTGTGCCCTGTGTGGAGCCCAATGAGGGGCTTGAACTCACAACCCTGAGATTAAGACCTGAGCTAAGATCAAGAGTCGGGTGCTTACCTGACTAAGCCACTCAGGCACCCCTTGAATTATTTTATAAAAGAATATTTCATTCCCTAATGGGTCTTAATTATACATGTGATTTTAAAAAATCCTTTTCTCATTATATATAACTACTTCCCCCCATATATATATATGTTAATTTGGGGGACATATGGATATGACATTGCTTACATTTTTATGCAGTAATTTGTGTGTGTGTGTGTATAATAGTTTTATATCTATATGTCCCAAAAGTTAACAGTTTAATTGTGTCTGAATTTTGGGATTATAGGTCATCTAAATTTTAATTTAGTTTTATTTTTTAGATTTTTCTATGATAAACATGTGTTATATTTAATGATCCAATCCCCTCTTGGTATTGATAATTTTATTAACCAAAGTAAGCTGGCAGTGGAATATAGTACAAAGAGCTCAGGGTTTGGAATGTGGTTGACCTGTGTTTGAATCCTGGCTCACAGGTCACAATTTATCCTGTGGAATGATTGTCCAGGATCAGGTGCTTGCCCTAATCCAGTCAGCTCTGGTAGAGGAAGCGGTGTCATATGTTAAAAATCGGGCTGCCTAAGGACTAGTCATCAGCACAGATTGTGAGAAGTATAATAGTCTTGGGGATATGGCATACTGAACAGTAAACTATAATACAACAGGAAGTAGTAAGCTTTTAGATTAAATAAAATGCTTAGTGAAATAAGTCAATCAGAGAAAGACAACTATCATATGACCTCCCTGATATGAGGAAGTGGAGAGGCAATGGGGGTGGGGGTTAAGGGGGTAGGAAAAGAATAAATGAAACAAGATGGTATCAGGAGGGAGACAAACCAAAAGAGACTTTTGATGTCATAAAACAAACTGAGGGGGGTTGGGAGAGGGTGGTGGGGTTACATTATATGTTTAAATAAAAATAAAAATTAAAAAAAATGCTATGGACTCATGGAGGGGACCTAGAAGAGTCCTGAGAAAGTATCACTGAAAAGGTGACTTTCAAATGATCTTTCGAGGAGGAGGGGACTTGGTTTCTGTTAGTTCCCTGAATTTAGCTGGATATCTACCAAGCCAGTCTGAACACCCATGAAATCAGGCTGAGATGTAAGATTATACGCCTGGATCTCTATGGGGGCAGGGGATCTTCAGTCAAGAGGTACAAAGGACGGAGTTGTGATTGCACGGGCAGATATTGGAGGATAAACAGAAGGGGGAGGGGGCCACCAGAAGCTACCCACTGGAAAATAATACAATACCCCAGGGCAAAGGTGCCCTGCACCTGGGGGCCAGTGATAGCTTGCAGAGCAGTGGTAGGGGGATGGGAAGTGCCCAGTAACAGTGCTCAAACAGAATCCAGGAGCTTAAGGGGCAAACACTGGCAACTGCAGCTGCTTCTGCGGACCTGGGGGGCTGGCCCTCACTGCCACTGCTGCAGCCGCCGCTGGAACCCGCCCAGACTAGGATCGCTGGTAGTTTTTGGTGGCAGGGGGTGCAGAGATAAGCAGAGGCCAGGTCGACCCCTGAGAGGATCGCTGGAGGCATGCAGTGTCTGTGGGAGGCTGTGGTTTTCAGCGGCGCTTACAGAGGAAGAAACTGTGTTCTGGAGGGCTCAGGGAGGAGCAGACTGTGGCTTCTCTCCTTTGGGGTGGAGGTCTGGGTGTAGACATTTTCCTTTATCCTGACCCTCCAAAAAGGTACAAAAAGCCACCAGAGAACAAAAGCCACCAGAGAACCAAAGCCCAAAAAAACTGGTTTCCACAGAGCCCAGCCCCTTGATAGGGGGGAAGGGCAACTCCACCCAAGCAGGGGTGCCTGAAAAACAAGGCAGGAGGCCCCTCCCCTAGAAGACAAGCTGGAAGAAAAAGAGGATGACAATCTGATGGTCCCCATAAAACTGTAAAAGCCTAACACCAGGGGAAGATAGTATACTGAACTCTTGGTGTTGCCTCACAGCCTGTGTATTTCGTAGATACAACTTGTTTATTCTTATGTTTCTTCTCTTTTTTTTTTTCACCTACTTAGCATTTCAACTAGATGCTTAATACAACATATTCCGTAGTAACTTTTTAATTTTATGTATATATATACTTATATATATATAGATAAGATATAAGCTTCAGTGTAGTCTTTTTTTCCCTATTCAATTATATATATATACAGATATATATATATATCTGTATATATATATGTGTGTGTGTGTGTGTATGCCAGTTTTAATTTCTCTGTAACTCTGGGAAGTAGTGTTCTCTAACAAAGAGAACAAAATACATCCAGGAAGAACTGAAACACCCTACCTCGCCCATATTAAGAGATTATAGGCCCCCGATCACCCCCCCCTTTTTTTAAACTTTATAAATCTTATTCTTGGGTTTCCTTTTGGCTGGGTTTTCTTGGTAATGGCTTCTAATCACTGAACTTACCCAAGGTGTACTGGATTGTGGTTGATATTTTTACTCTGTACATCTCCTCAACCATCCCTCAACAGAATGACTAGGAGGAGGAACTCCCAACAAAGAAAAGAACTAGAGACAAGGATCTCTCCCACAGACCTAATGGATATGGATATAAGCAAGATGCCAGAAAGAGCTTCAGGGTAACTGTTATGAAGACAATAGCTAGGCTGGAGAAAACCATTAATGGCAATGTAGATTCTCTAAGGGCAGAAATGAGAGCTAATCAGGCTGAACTTTAAAAAAAATGCTATAAACGAGATGTAGTCAAAACTAGATATTCTAATAGCTAGGGTAAATGAGGTAGAAGAACAAGTTAGTGATCCAGAAGACAAACTGATAGGAAGGAACAGAAGGAGGCATGGAACAAACACCTTAAAATCAATGAAAACAGAATTAGAGAAATAAATGACACCATGAAATGTTCCAATGTCAGAATTATTAGGATCCCTAAGGGGGTGAAACAAGTATTCATTGTCCTAGAGGCAAAGAGGACCCCTCCCAAGATCAAGAAGAACAGACCAACACCCCGGCATGTAATAGTAGAACTCGCAAGTCTTAGAACCAAGGAAACCATCTTAAGGGCAGTTAGGGGTAAGAGATTCCTTATGTACAGAAGAAGGAACATCAGAATAACATCAGACCTGTCCACAGAGACCTGGCAAGGGAGAAAAGGCTCACAAGATATATTCAGGGTACTAAATGAGAAGAACATGCAGCCAAGAATACTTTATCCAGCAAGGCTATCATTCCAAACAGATAGAGAGAGAAGAAGCTTCTGGGACCAGCAGGCACTGAAAGAATATGTGACCACTAAGCCGGCCCTGCAAGAAATATTAAGGGGGGGTTCTATAAAAGGAGAAAGACCCCAGGAATTATATAGAACAGAAATTTACAGAGACAATCTATAGAAACAAGGACTTCACAGGCAACATGATGACAATACATTCATATCTTTCAATAATCACTCTCAACATGAATGGCCTAAATGCTCCCATGAAATGGCACTGGGTTGCATGTTGGATAAGAAGACAGAACCCGTCCATACATTGTCTATAAGAGACTCATTCTGAACCTAAAGATACATCCAGACTGAAAGTGAAGGGATGGAGAACCATTTTTCATGCTGACAGACCTCAAAAGAAAGCTGGGGTAGCAGTTCTCATATCAGACAAATTAGATTTTAAGCTAAGGACTGCAGTTGGAGATATAGAAGGACATTATATCATTCTTAAAGGGTCTATCCAACAAGAAGATCTAACATTTGTAATTATCTGTGACCCCAACATGGGGTCACAGATAAGCCAACTGTTAAGCAAAATAAAGACACATTGATAATAATATGGTAATAGTAGGAGACCTTACCACTCCCCTCTCAGTAACAGACAGATCACCAAACAGAAAATCAACAAAGAAATAAGAGCTTTGAGTGACACACTGGACCAGATGGACCTCATAGATATATACAGAGAATTCCACCCTAAAACAACAGAATGCCCATTCTTTAGTGCACCCTAAAACAACAGAATGCCCATTCTTCTCTAGTGCACATGTAACTTTCTCCAGAATAGACCACATATTGGGTCACAAATCAGGTCTCAACCAACACCAGAAGACTGAGATTATTCCCTGCATGTTCTCAGATCACAATGTTTTGAAACAGGAACTCAGGCACAAGAAAAAATTTGGAAGAAATTCAGACACTTGGAAGCTAAAGTCACCCTGCTTAAGAATGTTTGGATCAACCAGGAAATCAAAGAACTTAAACAATTCACGGAAATCAATGAGAACGAAGATACTTCAGTCCCAAACCTATGGGATATGGCAAAGGCGGCCCTAGGGGGGGAAATACATAGCCAACCAAGCTTCACTCAAAAAAGGTAGAAAAATTCCGATTTGACCAGCTAACTTTACACCTTAAAGAACTGGAGAAAAAAACAACAAATGAAGCTTAAGCCACACACAAGGAGAGAAATAATTAAGATTAGAGCAGAGATCAGTGATTTAGAAATCAAATGATCTTTGGAAACAGTATAATTCACAAGCTGATGAAAAGGAAACAGGGAGTGAGTGAGAGAGGAGTGCATGCAAAATAAGGTGAGAAACATAGGTGAGGGCTAGCTGGATTTGGACCGTGAATATTCAGGGCCCTCACTTTTGCCCATTTGTTGTTTCTGAAAATGATATTTCAATTTAAAAAATCCCCTGCGTCATGCAGGGCTTTTCAGCCCTGGCAGCTCTTTAAGAATCACTTTAGAGACTTTAAAAAGCAGGAATGGCTGGTGCCCCCACCTGGATCCCAGATCCAAATTTCAGGGGATTGGGCTTGAGTGTTATTAAGACCTTTTCCAGGTGATTGAAAGAGTCTCAGAGAAGGTCAAGAGTCATTGTTATAAACTATGCTATTTGACCTGTCTTTTGTTTTCTGTAAAGTCTCTTTTGGTTTCAGTCTATTTAAAAACAGATGCCAGGCTCTCTGGGTATAACTAGATTAGTCTTGGCTTAGCTTTTCTAAGACTGTGGAATCCACTGCTTGACTTTTAGAGCTTGATAACTCATCTCTACTCGTAATAGCTTCATCACACTCCACTTTCTTTATGGTTTGGAATTGTGATCTCAAAGATAAACTCATCAAGAAATTTCTCCTGCCTTTAAAACTTTGTCGCACAGCCATGCTGCTGAGGCCTCTCTGATTGCTCCCTGCCCCCAACCCCGACAAGCACCTCTCTCCTACTGGCTCTTTCACTCAGCCCTACAGCCCTTTCCCACCCCTCTTGGTTATGACAAATCATCAATGGACTCTTCCTTTTGGGATCTTTACCTGTCAGATGATTCTTTCCACAAAAGTGGGTATAGCTTTTCTCTAATCTTTTTATAGGGCATATTTTTCAAAGACTATCATTTGCTCTTAGAACATTTATTTTCCTTATAATTATCAGTATCAATGTCCCTATTTTTTTCTTCGATTGACAACTCTAAGCATTCTTTATTTCCACATTATTTCTGAATATGGCAAACATGAAAGAAATCAGACTCTTCAACAATGCTACTTTTAAAAGGGAGTGCTGGTAAGATGCAGCTTTTTTTCTCACCTCTAATGCCTCCTAAAGTGAATTGGGATTCATTAATATAGGAGGCACCAGCCCATGGCCCCATAGTCCTAGAACTAATGAGCACATAATAAATCCCAGCTCTCTTCGGCAAACTCCGAATGACACAGGCTAAAGAAACATGGTCTTTCAATCCATCAATTTCTATCTTACCTTGATAGCAGTTATGAATGCCTTCCAATGCCAAAGCAGGGCAGAGTTGTAATTCAAAAAGACTAAGATTTTTAAACCTTGAAAAACCACTTTGGATTTATGGTCCAGAATCAAAATTTTATTCCTTCTCCCAAGTATGGAATGCTAAAAAAAAAAAAAAGGCAAAGAAAAAAAAGAAAAGGGTGGGGGGAGAGCTGGCATATGGAGCTTACCTGCCTTGTTTTCACAGGGATGTAACAAACTGTAATTTTTTTTATGGGCCTTGGATGCTTCAACCCAAACTTTTTCAGCTTTGAGACTCATAATCTATAAATATCTAAGAATCACTGTTACCTCAGTTTGCCTAAACAGGAATTTGTCATCCCAACTGTCAGTTGAGTGGATAATGAGGACCATTCCTCTCATCCAGTTAATTATTCCTCACAGACCCTGCACAGCTTCTTCGGATTTTTGTCTTGGCTCTCTGAAGTCTTCACTACATTCTCAGCTTTGGGGATTTCGGTAACCCTCACATCTTTTGTCATTTAATGTTATCTCCTGGTGTCTTCTGAAAAAGAGTGATCATCTCTGGGAAACTAAATGCTGTCTTGGGATGGTAGGAAACCTATACTTAAAGGGCTGTTTTAAATTTCCCTATCAGCTGAAGACGTGTTCCTGATTTTCCATGCAAACATGATTAAATGTTCAATGTATAACTTAATTTAAGAATACATTATGTAATCTACACTTAAAGACTTTAATGGAACAAATACAGTTTTTTTTTTTTCCAGGGCTGAAGTGAAGTGGAACTAAAAATGTTCAGTAGTTTGGCCTACTGTTAGAAATAGAAAGAATTTTCCTACTTGAGCAAAAATAACAGCCCATTGTGGATTGACGTTTGGATAGCTATTACACAGGAATAGAAAATCAGTTAAGAGATCAAAAGCCTGTTTAAAACACTTCTATCCACCACAGACTTTTGATAACCTTGAAGGGGTGATTAGAATGAAAAGAAACAATTAAAAATTATCATCATTTTTTAATTATAAAAATTGGCTACGGAAAGGGAAATATAGCATCAATGTAAGATGATTATGATGCCAGAATAGTCAGAGGCCATCCATGTTAGCCCTTCCATTTCTTATAGAGACCAGGCCATGAGGGATTTGCTCAGGGTTTCACAGGAAGTCACTGATAACGAGCCTCCATTTTCTTACTATTAGAGATGAAAGTGGAATTGGGGACACGTGTCCCACGTGCCTTTTGGTAAATGCTGAATATTTTCATGTTTTTTTAAAATATGAGGAGTTCTCTCTCTATATATGCACATATACCATACACACACACACGCACACACACACATATATAATACCATAAAAGTTATATAGTATATGAGAAGTATACGTGTGTATGAGAAGTATATGAGATGACCACTGATCTAATTAGTTCATTAGATTGAATTAGATCTAATTATCACTAGCTATAGTTTCTGAGGTGGTTCCCACTAATGCTGCATGCACTTTTTGAAATATTATAGTCTAATAAAAGCAGTAATTTACATGTTATCATTGATGAAGAAGGTAACATGGAACTAACTTATGCATGTCTAGATCTGTGTTTTCAAATTGTATCCACTGTGGTGGCAGTGGTTGTCTCAGAGGAAATGGTCCCTGATGGAATAAGTTTGGAGTCCCTGTCTTAAAGAAAGTTTAGGAAGATTATTTCCTTCCTGTAGGACTACTTAGATCCTGCAATAATCTGATGAGCCCTGTGTATCCTCCTGTTAGGGTAAACTATGTAATATTACTCAAATATATTTGTCTGTGGAACTCTGATTTCTTTTCACTAAATAAACTATTAACATTCTACCAGAATGCTTGTGTTTTGAGAGTGACAGTTTAGACATGTAGTTCCAAAATGTCTCTTTCACTTTTCCTGAAACTGAGCTTTTTGTGTAACTCAATTCTAAATATTTATGTTGACACTTATGATCTCAATTTAAAATTTCCTAGAGTTCTATTATGAGGAGAATATCACTGAGATGGGCTCTGTGGCGTGCTGGTTGGCTCTCTGTTCTTCCTACTCCATTTGTCCAGAAAATCTCCCTTGACATCCTGCTCTCCCCAGCCCCAGGGGACCCTCTTTCATTCCACTTACCATGGGTGTTACAGTTGTTTGTTTGGACTGAGAGCTCCTTGAGGTCAGGGGCCATGCTATATTCTTTACATTCCCATTTTCTAGCACAGGGCCTATTGTTTATTAATTCAGCAAATATTTTTTTGACACTGCAAACAAGAGAGAGGAGAACTCAGCCTTTTTAGAGTTACGGTCTACTGGGGGAGAGAAAGAAGCAATTGCCATACGACGTGAGAAATGCTCTGATGGAAGAACTGCAGACTGTTCTCAGAGAGACACTCTAGGGAAGGGTTCCTGAAGGATTGATACCTATTTTGAGACCTAAAAAATGAACAGGAGCTAATGGAAGGGTGCATGTGGTAGTCTTTCGTGGAATGCTCATTGGGAGAATGAATGTATTCCTGGAGGAAACAGAACCTTGATCACCTTATTTTTTGGAACCGTTCCTTGTCCTTTCATTGGAAGCAATTTCTTTCTAATTATTCAAATTATTGAATCTGGTTTTGAAGCTTCATGAAGCTTTTGGAGACATCCTTAAGAGGTTTACTTTTGCAAATATTTTATTGCCCTCACCATCTTATAGCTATTACTGCTGGGATTCATTTTAAATTTTTATCAATATTCTGTGTGTGTGTGTGTGTGTGTGTGTGTGTGTGTGTGTTTGGTACATATTTTCTGTGTGAGATAACTTCTATAACATTTACAATTAAAATTTTATGCATAGAAATGGCATAATGCTGTGAAATATAGACATCCAGGATGTATCTGCATCTAAGTGTATTTTACAGATAACTAACTTCTTTTATACAGATTTTAATCATTACTATAATGCTCAACAAGTTTTCAGAGCCCTTTTCATATATTATCTCATTTGAAATGATAAATTCACAAGATTTTCGATCATTGACTCCCCAAGCAGCATGTAGAGTAGACAATACCAGCATTGTCCCTTTTAAGTAGCCCCTCCTCCATGGATGAAGAAGAAACTGAGTCAGAAAGATGACAAATAATTAGTCTGACCACCAAGTGGTGTTATAAAGAAAACTTAACTGTTTTTGGATTTCCAAACATTTATTCATTTTGTTTCTTAGGTAAATTTGTCAGGTTTCTTCATCTCTTGGTTAAGTAATTCATTGTAGAGAGCCTTGTGAATTGCTCTTGGTCATCTTTTGTGAGAAATTATTTGTGCTTGGAAACAATAATTTATGCTTTCGTTTATGGACCACATAATGCCTAGTGTCTTAAGAAGGGTTGTCTCATAATAAGTTTTAGGTTTGAGTTTCTGAAATGTTCATATTCATTTGCAGAGACAGTTCAAAATATTTAAGCCAAGTAGCTATCACTATTCTGATGCCACAAGCAGATGTAGAATGCCTGAACACACAACATTTTGTCATTATTTGTATCTTTTATGTTTTCTTAGCCTAGGTGCCAATGTGCCCTTCAATGGCTTGAAAGTGACTACAGGAACAGCAGATTAAGATTGACCTCAATCAGAACTAGATTTTTTCCCCCAATACTAAAATAGGAATCTTTTATTAACCAATGATTGCCTGTAAGTGTAACAGGAAGAAAAGATCATGGTGTGGTTGACTCTTTGGAGGTTAAAAATGATCAGATGAAGTGGTCAGAAGACAGTGCATTGAATTTAACTTGCCTAGGTTTTTTTTTTTTTTTTTCCCTACAGACCCAGTTAGAGGTTTGAATATTAGAGACACTTTTTTTTTTTTTTTTTAATTTAGAGCTCACTCATCTACTGAAACTAATGGGGGATGCAACTAAGAGCAAGAGAAGGCAGAGAGATTTTTGGAAAGGCAAACAGATGCCAAAATGTCTTTGCATTATATTTCACATATTAAATATAAGAAGAATGCATCATCATTAGGTCACTTAATTCAAAAGCCAGGTTATTGGTTTTCCAGCCAATTAGAATTTGAAATTAGAATATTAAAGTTATTACAGGACACAGGAGTATTGA
The DNA here is from genome assembly GCA_003697995.1 of Taxidea taxus jeffersonii. NCBI lineage: Eukaryota > Metazoa > Chordata > Mammalia > Carnivora > Mustelidae > Taxidea > Taxidea taxus. The sequence continues at coordinate 28,427 of RCUC01135745.1, forward strand.
TAGTAGTAAGTAGGGATAGCTGAAAGCTGAAAGAGATGAATATAAATAAATAACTAAATAAATATCAGCTATAGGAAATAAAAAATAATTATGTGGAAGAACTTCTTTTCAGAGCAAATAAACTCAATGTTAATAGCCAAGAAGAGTCTGACTGCACAATAATTGAAGTTTATTATGATGGCTCCAAATCATCAATAAAATCATGACTAATTCAGTATAATCAATTAGAGAAGGTAAGGAAGTATGAAGTACACTTCAGAAGGAATTTTTTTTTTAAGATTTTATTTATTTATTTGATAGACAGAGATCACAAGTAGGCAGAGAGGCAGAGAGAGAGAGGAGGAAGCAGGCTGTCCGAAGAGCAGAGAGCCAGATGCGGGACTCGATCCCACGACGCTGGGATCATGACCCGAGCCGAAGGCAACGGCCTTAACCCACTGAGCCACCCAGGCACCCCTCAGAAGGAATTTTTAAAAGGGATTGAAGTCAACCAAAAAAAGTTTTGATATTAGGCTTCACTTCTGTGGGAAATCTTATCCCTTACCAATGTTAGAAATAAGAGGCCACTGTACTTTGTAAAGTAGCTATGATCTGCATAATCGGGTTGAAAATTCTCCTAGACATTTAAGTTTTTTCTTTCTCTCTTTTAAAAATTTTATTTATTTTTTAGAGAGAGAGAAAGGGGGGACTAGCGCATGAGCCAGGGGAGGGGCAGAGAGAGAGGGACAAACAGACTCCCCGCTGAGTGTGAAGTGGGAGGCGGGGCTCAATCCCAGGACCCCAAGATCAAGACCTGTGCCCGAGTCAGATGCTTACCTGACTGAGTCACCCAGATGCCCCCAGATATTTAAGTTTTTAAGCCCCCAAATTGAGAGGCTTTATTTCCTGAGTGATCTTGTGAAAGGAAAGAGAGATCATAACTATTCCCTTTAGAATCATTTGCCCTTTCATTTGTTTTGTTTATTTTATTTTTCATGAAAATTTTGATGCCTCTTGTCTCCGTGCCCTCTTCACTTGGGAGAGCTATTTAATGTCTGTCAAATGTCATGTTACATGTTATAATAACACCACATGGTTATATATAATGCCATAAAGTATTTGTATGTGACATCTAGTCATAACTATGACAAAGAAGATGATCAGATTCCATTATACATTTTAAGAGTCTTTATGACATTTACATAGGCTACTTCCATGCTCATTTCTGTGGTGCTAATTTTTAAAATCATCTTTTCTCTTTTCCTTCAAATTAACCATTATGTGGAAAAAAGATAATGCCAAACAGAATTATGTTTTGCACAGTTAAAGATACAGTCCTTAAAAATCTCAAATATTTCCTATTAAGACACTGGTGGTCATTGCATAAATTCTAGACCATTTGAAACAAATTATTTGTAAACATAAAGTAATGCCTCCCAGGCATGGTATTTTAGAAAATTGGCTGAAAAATTTACAAAACAAATATAAATCTCACACTATTATTTTTGGGGGGAGTAATATCAGAACAAGATTATGTATTAACATAGGAAATATTACTGAACAAAATTAAGAAAAAGAGAAACCTCTGAAGTAGAGAATAGAAGGAAAAGTTGTACCTGGAAAAAACAGAAAAGTAGAGGAATTTTAAAAAGCTTTCTATTTTATGAACTGGTAACGGGGGAGAAATTTAACTCATGTGTGATTTGATTTGCTAGGGTCCTTGATACCCAGCCTCTGAATTACTGTATTTGGATCTGTGAAACAACCATAGGAGGAATTCTAAGTAATTAAATTGTTGCACTGACCATCAGCGTGGGCATTTCCAGGTGTAGCCCTTCTGGTTTTGGGGGATTCTGGGGTCATGTTTTTAGCAACTTTTACGTTTCTTCAGGTGTTCCATTAAGAGTCTCAGGATAAAGATTTTACCCAACTATAGCAGAAAGCCTTTCAACAGAGATGAAGTATCTCAATCATTTTCTTTTGATATCTCTTAGAAATTAGCTCAATTAAAGCCACTTCATAATTTTACACTATCAGAACTTAAAATGGAGGAGACAAATGTTTAATATTCCAAGCATGACCCAAATGCACAATACAAAGAGAGCTGAGAAAAAAAGACTTTTGCTGAACTCTCCATAGAGCTATAACTGAGAAGGAAATACCCACCCCAAATGATCAATATATAAATTAAATAAAATAAAAAAGCCAAACTTCAAACCAAACCAACCACACACAGTCTCAGTGGTTACCTAACTTATAGTCCATGTCAGTTTCTTTCATGCTAAGGGAATGACTAGCTAATTAGAATTTTTGAATAAAACTGTGTGATACCCCCCCTTTTTTTTTTTTACTTTGCATCCTCTTAGGTATCCACAAATACTATTCGTGCCAGTTGTCTGAGAGAAAAATATAGACTAATTAAAATGCTAATCTTTAGTAAACACATAAGTACTTGCATGAAAATTAAACACTTGGGCTGCTAATTTATGAATACGTGCTCACAGATCAGGAACACTGCAACTAGTGTGGACTTCACAGTCTTGGGCTTAACAGCCTCGTCTACATGTCAGATCCACTTCAGGGCTGAGAGTATCTACCATTGAAATCACCCAGTGTGCCTTCTCTCAAGAGCGTCTAAGGAGAAAAGAAAAGTGATGTGCACTTTGAGAAGATTATTTAAAGCCTGCAGATTCATTAGGGGAGAACTTAATTGTGATCGAATCTATAATCCTTTCAGTTCATCCCATAAATAATAACAGTCTGAACTCTATTGAATCACATGGCCTCTTTTGCACAAACCTATAGAAGAGAGTCCTTAAAATTGAATAGATAGAATTGAATGGACCTGGGAAGTGGGAACTGGAATTTGATGGACAGCCTTTCACCTCTAGGTTATTGGTTTGTATCTGACCCAGGTGTTGAAAAGTCGTTGTTCTACAATGGCTGTTTAGTAGTTTTCTGTGTAATGAGCTGTTGGCTCCAGTCCATTCCTCAGTGGACAGGTGTCTGCTCGCATTCCCAAATCACCATTCCACTTGTCAGTCACATTTGAGGTCAAGGGCTAAATAGGGACTGGGGCCGAAATACTTTCTCATTCTGATGAGTACAGGCCTTCCTTTGTTGGTTGACTTGGTTGAAAAAACGAAAACTGCTGGAGTCACTGTTCATGCTCTGCCTATTTTCTGTGTAAGAAGATTTTACCCTTTAGAACTTCTATCATAATGAAAAATTATTAAGTTCTCAAGTGGGGATTTTTTTTTTATTGTTGCATGCCATGGAAAGAGATGCTTAAATACACTCCTAGACCCAAGGGACATTAAAAATTAAATGTTTATTTCTAACTACAACAGGGCTATATCATACCAAGAAAGCATTTGCATCTTACTTTTCTTTAGTGATCTGGGAAAATCCTGATATAGGCTCCAAATCCTGACAAAACTAGCAGGTAGAAGATAACCAGTGGCTGAACATTATAGGATTTCTTGACTGGAAGAATGGTCTTCTTTGGGGGTGGGAGGTAGAAGAAGACATATAAGAAAGTCTTTAATGCTTCTTGGAATTTATAAAATGGAGATAAGCTGCTTTAGCTTAAACCTGGTTTAAATACTTTTGTTTCTGTAATTTTCACCATTCTTAAAAATAGGATTTATACTTACTAGTATTTCTGGAAAAGTTTGTGGCCTAGAGTGACTGGTCAGAAGACCAGAAGCCAGAGGACTCAGATGTTTTAACCCTGAACTCTTGGGAGCGTTTCCACTACCAGTAAGTGGTATGGCTTCCTACATAAATTGATTGGATATTTCAGACAAAGATGTGTTGCCAGTAAGTGTGACACAGTTCCTGTTCACTTGCTTTGTAGATCCTGTCTCTATTTGCTTAAGAAAGAATGTGTCAGCTTAGGTTATTTTATTTTCTATCCTGGTAGAATTTATTGCTAAATAGATTAACTTATTAATAGGGACTGGATTGAATGACAAACCTTAATTTTCTTTTTTTTTTTTAAGTTTTTATTTATTTAAGTAATCACATCCTATGTGGGGATTGAACTCATGACCCCAAGATCAAGAGTCCTATGCTCTTCTGACAGAGCCGGACAGGTACCCTAAATGACAAACTTTAACCTTTCACTCAACCTCCTTATCACGGATCTCCTAGCTAATTTTTAAGTCCGAATCTCTCTTTGCAATTACAGACTGCCAGCTAGGTCATCTCATTTTTTCTTTTAGCTGTGGATCTGATAGCAAACATTCCATAGCTGTAGTTCTTAGAAACTGGAAACATAATAAAATACCAGGAATCCTAATGTCTAATATGAAACCAAATGTTTTATCATTTCTTGAGAGAGATATTTTCATACCTTCGGCCAGTTTTCTTGTCTTACTTTTATATTTGTTTTTCTTAGACCATTGAGAAAATGATAGATTTTTCTAAATCTTTATTGGTAAAAAAACGGTATCAGAATTCCCATAGCACTATTTGTAGATAAATCTCAATTGATCTTTTCTCTATGCCATCATGATATTGTGATCAGAAAATCTGAAGAATAAACATTTGATCTGAACCCTGATAACACCTAAATGGTTAATTTTTCTTTCCTTAGAAAACAAGCTTTATTGACTTCAATAGCTGCCTAACATTTGAAACAGCAGTAGCATCAATATTTATTGAATGCCAATTAGGCGAGTATCAGTGAGGGCCAAGAGTCTTAGAAAAAATTATGATAAATTTTACTGCAAATTTGAAGCAGAGTAGGTAGTCAGGACTATTTGTATTATATTCTCCTTTAGTGAGATTTTAAGAATAGAATGATTCCCTCTTTCTGTGGGGGAGGTTTTTTAAAGCAAGGGGTAGGCTATTTTATCTGTAGTGATTCCTGCCAGACATGAAGGCCTGTGAAAATCCTGGCACACTGAGGAGATCTTACGACACCATATCATCCATGTCTAACTTCTTTATTCATACCGCTCCTGCCTGTTCAGTCTGATCGCCCCACACCTGCCTGATCTGTAAGGGCTTAATTCTTAGTGATTTTCTGATGCTTGTTAAATGATGCCTACTCTGGTCACCCTCGCTTCAGGCCCACAATGCAGGACACTGGCAAGAGAGTGTGGTAAGGGGATGCCGCCCAGATTTTTAGGGTCCATATTCTGTACCAGATCCTCTACCTGAAGATAGATTAATCTTCAGAAAAGCAAGTAAGGGGGCACCTGGGTGGCTCAGTGGGTTAAGCCTCTGCCTTCGGCTCAGGTCATGATCTCAGGGTCCTGGGATTGAGCCCCGCATCTGGCTCTCTGCTCAGCAGGGAGCCTGCTTTCTCTCTCTCTCTCTCTGTCTGCTTCTCTGCCTATTATGTGATCTCTGTCTGTCAAATAAATAAATAAAATCTTAAAAAAAAAAAGAAAAGCAAGTAAGTCCATGTTCCTCCACTTTTACTAAAAAATTATGCTGGATTCCGTCATAGTTAGTAAATGTGCGTGAAGTGAAAGTTGGGGCAGGTGGTAGAACTGACTTGTGGCACCGTTTTGCTCTTCAGAGTAAGTGATGCCTGTTAAGGATAGATGGGTGCTGCAGTGGAGGAGGACCTGTGTCGGAGCCACACCATCGTCAAAGGTGTGGCACGTGTGTGTATGTGTGTGTGTGTGTGTGGTATTTTAAACACTATTCAGTTAATCACGTTGGTGGAAAACAAGTCTTGTGACATTAGTAGGAGGTTTGCAACAAGTTATTCAGTCTGGCAATTATTGCAAATTAGAACTTTATTCAGGAAAGGATATCAATTTAAAAGTAGACAGAACACATTTACTATAGTTAATTCAGACCCTCTTTGAATGGGGTACATTTTCTTAGAAGCAGCCGTAGAGATAAATGCATCACGTGACCGTCGGAACCGAACTGCTGAATGAAGATATTGGAGGACTGGAGCTATTCATTTCCATTTACAGAGTCCAAATTGCTGAAAAGTCATGGGAAGGCAGGAAAGAGACTTGCTGTTTTTTAAAATGCTCCCTGGCATTTGTTTGCCTGTGTCATGCAATGCAGTGTCTCATTCTGCTGCCACCCGGAGTCCCATTCACTGGTTTGTTTAACCTCAAAGTGGGAAAGTAACTAACACAAATACATTCATTGTCCATGCTCTAATAGAATTAAGATTCCCAATACACTGCCTGCATTTGAATGAGGTTTGTTACACACTAGCTTTTATGGTCACACCCTTTTCCCTTGATGGTTCTTAAGAATGGCAGAAGCAGGAGACCAGAAATTTTGTAAGCTCATAAATATGAAGCGCACTGTTTAAATAATGCCAGGGTGGTGATACAAATGGACCGATGCCAGGAAGCTCAAAGTTAAAGCTGACAATTCATCCTTACAGCATTATGAATAAGAAGGAAGGAGAAAGGGGCACTGTGTTCGTTAGAGTCGTGCTGCCAGCAGACTGGGACAGCACTGTCTAATGGGCCGCTGGGGCACAGAGCTCTGAATTGCGCCCTGTTTACTCAGAAGACGGGAAGTAGATCTATTCTGCTCTAAAAAGGCCAACATGATATCGGGAAATTACATAATGTTTATTTCACACTGTCCATTATCAACCTGAGTGCTTGTCAGCCTTTGGAATAAACCTCTGTCTAGTTTCCTGCCCGCCAGGGGCGAAGACCCTCCCAGGGCCTTGGAAGCGGAAGCAGCCCCTCTGTGACTGTGGGCAGAACCGGTGCCGGTCGTCAGGAGCTGTTCTTTCCACCCTGCTGCTGAGCTGCCCTTGCCTCCTCTTTCCTCCACCGGCAGTAAGCGCAGAAGCCCCCACGTAGTCTCGGAAACACTGCAGGGAAGTGTCAGGGCGCCAGGTTCTCTGTGGTCAGAGACAGGCTCACTGCTCTCCAACCAAGTACCACATTTTGGTGGCTTTTAAAATCTTAAAAATGGAGTTTGCCATTTGGTAGTTTGGTGACCGACTCTTAGAGATCTACATCTTGCTCTGTCTTTGTCAAAGTGAAACTGGTTGTGTACTTGTGATAGTTAGCATGAATTACATTTGTGGTTGTGGGGAAGCCAGTGTTTGTCTTCTTTTAAGGCTAGGGTGAGAGGAAGATACATTCCTTTTAGTTAGCAGTTCTTGGAAGAAATAATTTTCCAAAATACAAATACTTAAAAAAAATAACATAATAAATTACCTGTCATTTTCTGCCTCATATGTGACCGCATCTGATAGCCTACCGTCATGATCTTTAACTCCATATTTCATATAAACTAAATTTCTTGTAATTCCAAATTGCATATGCTCTGCTTTACCTTCTTCTTCTTCTCTCTCTTTTTTTCCTTTTACAGTGGATTTTAGGGGTGGCCCAGATTTCTCAATGCCTGCGTTAACCCATGATTGTAGGTCATGCCCGTTTGACAAGCACATTCATTCAGGGCTCTAGATTCTCTTCTGGGCCATTTAAACCCGAGAGACGCTTGATTCCTTGAGTATCCCCTATCCTAGGCTCATGACTGGTCCCACAGTCAGCACACTTAGGGGTATCGTGTTGGAGATATATTCTTTTTCCTAGCAGGTTTTAAACTGTAATAATGATGATGCTGATACCACTGCTGGTTCCACTACCAGCTAATTATAGTTTGCTTATTTATCCTTGTGTGCCAGCAGTGATGCTATTTTTAATTAGGAAAAAGTATATTAATATCTCTGACAATCAGTTATAATAGATGACAACTGCCAGGTCTGTGGCTGATTATCCTGTGGCTCAAGGATGTCAGGACCGGTGTCTTTAGGATTCTCTGGGCCTTTCCCTCAGGTTCCAAGATGGTTGCCACAATTTAAGTCTTGCACTCTGTGTCCAAAGCAAAAAGACTGAGGAAAGAGGAAAGCCAGCCGCCATGACCCCTTTTATAGGAAAGCAAATGTTTCCCTAATGACTCCTACCGGACTGATTCTGTCTCACTGGCTAGAATGGCACTGGGGGACCAGCCCTGGTAAGCAAGTCATGAGCTCTTTCACCTGTGTGGGTATAGCAGAAAGGAGTCAGGAATGGCATTGGGTCAGCCCGACTAAGTGCTCCTCTACACACTTAGAGATCAGGAAAGCAAGGACCAGAGAGGGCTAAGTGACTTTTTAAGGAGCTGGTAAATGGCAGAGTGAGGATGTGAACTCAGGCTGTTTCAGAGCCTACACCCTTAATCAAGATGCCACATTGCTTCTATTTTTCTTAGGTTCAGCTCCCCGCCCCCCTTATGGGGTCTTGGTGACCAGAAGAGATGCTTATATAAAATAGTTCTCATCAAATTTGAACCTAAGACTACAGGACTGTTCCAATTATTAGTTTAATTTATACAGCCCTCATTTGCCACCATATTGCTAAAGATGGAAATCTCTGAAGCATATTATCTAGCTGTGTTTAAACAGGCTATCATCTTGTCACTTTCATGTGTTGTTGAAGAATCTTACCACTTATGGACAAATACTGTTATTTTAAGAGCTTTAGTTCCTTTTATTATTTTTTTTTCCTACAAACTGAGCATGCCCAAGTATGCATTGTAACCTATAATTAAGATACAGGCTGTCTTATTGCAAAGCAATTTTTCCTTTGCACCACAAACCCAGTAATAGTTTTCTACTGCAGCTAATTGTCAGAGATATTAATATATTTTCTCCTAATAAAAAATAACATCAGAGTTTCCTCTCACTTTTAAGGTCCCTTGGTTATAAATTTTATTAACTTTGTTATCTGACCAGTAGTTAGTTTTAATCATAGACATTTTGGGGATATCTGCATATCTTGCCAGGATATAAGGAAGATAAAAGATATACAGGGGTTCATTAACTAAAAATTAAAGCAACAGGGAATGGCTTTCTTCAGTTCCCTCTGCCACTCTTTTCCTTTGCAGTTGCTAGTGAATAGAGTGGGTATAACACCTAGCAATACCACATATATTATACACAGGTTTTATTTGGTTCATAATAAAGGTGATGCATTCCAATTCCAAAATGGATGAGACTTACATAAAGTCTAAAAAAAATCCAACAACTTTACACCGTGAAGGTCCTAGAATATGTAAACATAAAATATGTAATCTATCTTTGATTTGCGCCATAATGCTCCTTTGCTTTGAAATCATGGCTGTATTACCAAACTGACAGTTTTAATGGAAAAAGTGGCTTTCAAAAGCTGCTGTTGAAAACACACTGCATAATTCTCTGAGTCGTGAATATTTTACTACCAACATATGCAGGGAGGCAGTGAAAACACACTGGCATTTTATTCTCTGCAAGCTGGGATGGAGGAAATTCACTGGTGTTAAAACTGCATGTTTGTAATACGATGCAAATTCATAAATACCTATGAATGCACACTGTTGTTATTGGCAGGCAACAACACTTTATAGAGTCATTTGGAAGATGATAAACGGGTATGCTTTCATTTGTAATTTGCTCATTCGGCAAACATCTATCAAAAGCCCACAATATTTCAGGAACTGTGCTAGGCTCAATACAAAGATGAACAGGGAAAAAACTTCCACAACTGCTTTAAATGTCGCTGTTTCATGCAGAAGGCTCTGGGCAAACACTGCCTGGTCACTTGGTCAGGCTGGAGCTCCTGGGAGCTGGGTCATCAAGCACCCAGCTCCCTGAGTTCTGTTGCGTCCTGTGGAGTATGTTTGCGGCTGGGGCACAGTTGATAGAGCTCCATTTGACTGTGTACCAGGAGATAGACCTTGACCTTGTGAGACTGGGACTCTTTGAGGTGAACATGAGAGTGGCCTAGGGATGGTGGTTGGGGAACTGGCAGTAGTGGTATTCTTTTGGCTTGGGTGCTAAGGAGTCTGAGCCTTCATTCTAGCTTTATAGGGGAGCGATAAGAAATTCCAACTTCTTACACCTGGTGGTTTTGGACCCCTCGTTCTTTGGGAAGGGAAGTTTGGGATATGGTTTTTCCCAAGAGAGGGATTGATCCTTCTTCCTGCTAGTGCACTGACAGGCCACCTAAAATGAATCTTCATAGGATCCCGTATAAAAGAGAAAAAACAGAAGCTATACATGACATTTTGATGGTAATTTGGGGGTATTTTCCATCTTATTGTTAGTTCCTGCTATCTCTTCCAGGGTCCATTGACTTTTTGACCACAGAGCTGGAGGGAGTGTTATGAATGGAATTGTGTCACTCCCCTCTCCCCTCATGTATGTCGAAGCTCTAGCCCACAGTAATTTAGAATGTGACTGTAATTTGAAGATAGGGCCTCTAAAGAGGTTTTTTTTTTTCCTTTCATAAAATGACTTGGTTTTATGATCCAAATTATATTTACCTATTCTTCAATGCTATGATACACACAGAAAAGTTTTGGAATTGCTCACCCATGCCACTAAGAGAAACAAATCTATTAACTAGAGTTTAATAAATCTATAGTTCTCTTCATCTTTAGTCCGAGTGTGTATAGGCAAAAAAAAAAAAAAAACTGTACTTAGAAGTTAGCTGGGTCGGTTGTATTTCCCTTCAGTGTGCTTATATTATTCACTCGAAATATAGCTAATTGTATTTGCTGCTGTTTGTATTTTAGGGTTAAAGTGGTAATTAAGATTAAGGAGGTCATAATGATGGATCTCTAATCCAGTATGACTGGTGTCCTTAGAAGAAGAAACATCAGGGATGTGCATGCACAGAGGAAAGGCCATGTGAGGACACAGCAGAAAAGTGCCTTAGAAATAATCTCCAAAACAGGGCAGGTTTTAAAATTTATTCTTATTTTTTAAATCATAGATCTCAGTCGTACTAATAGATGAATCAGTCTGTGTAGTTTCTAACCCAATAACGTTTATCAATATCTGACAATTGGAATCACCAAAGAGGAGATAGAATTTTCTATCATTGCTGGGTAGAAGTTGTTATGTTAATAGGTAATTTGTTTCTGACGATTCTGCAGCTGGTCTTCTAGTTAACACCATGAAAGGCAAGGTGTATGGCCAACTTGAGCTATTTGCTACAATCTGCAATGTGGAGAATATTTTCCAAAAGCTGTCTTTTACCTTTGCGTGCATGATTTCTTATAGGCTTGAACAAAAATACCTTTGCAATGCATACATCCTGTTTCTGGGTCAGCCAGCCAAGAGAATTTATTGAGGATTAAGTTGTATACATAACATATTGCATTGGGCTTAAAGGAATGAGAAGATAGAATTCTTGCCCTTGAGACTTGTGTTACAATTATAGACTTTCTGATAATTATCTTAGAAGATATAAAAGAAAGCAAAGGAACTGGGTAATCTTGGTGGCAAAATATAAACTGTATTAGGATAAGGACCAGGTCTGTTTTTCCTAGTACTTTATCATAGTACCAAGCATAGTGCCTGCCACACTTTATGTGATCATGGTTTTTAATTTTAGTTTGTTTTTTAAAAGATTTTATTTATTTATTTAACACAGAGATAGAGAGCCCAAGTACGAAGAGCAGCAGGCAGAGGGAGAGGGAGAAGCAGGCTCTCTGCTGAGCAGGGAGAATGAGGTGGGGTTCAATCCCAAGACCCTGGGATCATGACCTAAACCAAAGGCAGATGCTTAACTGACTGAACTACCCAGGCGCCCTTAATTTTAGTTTAGTTCAGTTTATTTTAGTTTCTTGTGCTTTAATGGAATAAGGATTTTATTTTATTTTATTATTATTTTTAAAAAATTTTATTTATTTGAGAGCAAGAGAGAGCATGAGTGGGGAGAGGGAAGGACGGATGGAGGGAGAGGGAGAAGCCAACTTCCTGCTGAGCAGGGAGCCAGATACAGGGCTTGATCCCAGGACCTTGGGATCGTGACCTGAGCTGAAGGTCTAAATGACTGAGCCACTCAGGTGCCCCTGGAATAGGGATTTTAAAACATATTCTTCTGATTCAATGCCAAGTGCACTAAACACTGGTAAAACTAATTCTGTTTGATCAGTGTCTATATAATGTAATATGCGAGAGGAGATTTAACATTATTTAGTTGACCTAACCTGGTAACTAGACTAAATTTCTATTGATATATTTGGCAGTATGAACAGGTATAAATAAACATATATTAAAACTCTATTTCTTTGAATTTGATGTATATAAAGCCAAAGACATATTCTGAACTACTTTAGTAGTGTCTGCACTAAAAGAAATTAATAATGGATATGTAATTTTTTTTAAGATTTTATTTATTTATTTGACAGACAGAGATCACAAGTAGGCAGAGAGGCAGGCAGAGAGAGAGGAGGAAGCAGGCTCCCCACTGAGCAGAGAGCCTGATGCGGGGCTCAATCCCAGGACCCCGGGATCATGACCTGAGCCAAAGGCAGAGGCTTTAACCCACTGAGCCACCCAGGCGCCCCTGGATATATATTTTTAAAAAAGATTTTATTTATTTGAGAGATGGGGGTGGGGGGAGAAGGGGCAGAAGGAGAGGGAGAAACAGTCCCCACTGAGGAGGGAGCCTTGAGGAGCCCCTCAGGAGCTCAAGGAGCCCCTTGAGGAGGGAGGCTCCATCCCAGGACCCTGAGATCATGACCTGAGCCAAAGGCAGAAGCTTAACCAACTAAGCCACCCAGGCACCCCTATGGATAAGTATCCTTAACCTTTCTGAGATAATTTTAGACTTATGGGAGGTTGCAAATATGGTATAGAAGATTTCTGTGTAGGGGTACCTGGGTCACTCAGTTGGTTGAGTGTCTGACTTTTCTTTTTTTTTTTTAAGATATTTTTTCTTTTTTGGGTGCCTGGGTAGCTCAGTGGGTTAAGCCTCTGCCTTTGGCTCAGGTCATGATCTCAGGGTCCTGGGATCGAATCCTGCATCGGGCTCTCTGCTTGGCAGGGAGCCTGCTTTCTCCTCTCTCTCTCTGTCTACCTCTCTGCCTACTTGTGATCTCTGTCCATCAAATAAATAAATAAAATCTTTAAAAAAAAAGACTTTTTCTTTTTTAAAATTTACTCATTTGAGACAGATTGAGACAGATAGAGCATGAGCAGGGGAGAGAGAGAAAAGCAGGACCTTGCTTGCTGAGTGCACGACAGGGCTACATCCTAGGATGTGAGCCCAGGATCATGACCTGAGCCTAAGGCAAGATGCTTAATCATCTGAGCCACCCAGGCACCACAAGTGTCTGACTCTCGATTTCAGGTCTGGTCACGATTTTGGGGTTGTAGGATTGAGCCCCCTTGTGGGCTCTATGCTTATCTCAGAGTCAGCTTCATATTCTCTCCCTCTCCTCCTGCCCCTCCCCCACTCATGCGCACACACTGGTGCGTGCTCTCTTTCTCCCTCTCTTTCTCTGAGTGAATGAATGAATGAATAAATAAATAAAATCTTAAAAAGAAATCACAACCTGGGAATTCCTTAAAAAAAAAAAAAGTAAAAGAAGTTTCGCTATACTCTTCACCCAGCTTCCCCTAATATCAAAATCTTACATATCAGAGCACAATTGACACTATGAGCAAATTAACATTTGTATAATAATGTGTACTAAATAAGAGACTTTGTTTGGATTTCACTAGTTTCCCTCTTTCTTCCTGGATCTAACCCAGAATCCCAGATTAAATTTAGCTGTTATATTATCTTAGTCTCCTTCAATACGTGGTAGTTCCTCAATCTTTCTGACTCTCATGACCTTGAGGTTTTGAGGAATATTGGTTAGGCATTTTGGAGAATGTCCCTCAACTTGGGTTTGTCTGATGTTTTTTCATGATTATATTGAGGTTATGCACTATTAAGAAAAATACCACAATGGTTGTATGTCCCTTAGTGCATATATTATGTAGATATAGCTTATTACTGGTGATATTACTCTTGGTCACTAGGTTAAAGGAGGTATCTGTCTTGTTTCTATACTGCAAAGTTATTATTTTTCTCTTTGTAATTAACATATATTTATTTTGGGGGAGGAACTTTAAAATTATGCATATATTCCATTTTTCCTTAACTCTTACCCACTAATTTTAGCATCCATCAGTGCATTGTGCCTGCATTGCTATTGACTATTTCTTTTATTCCTTGTATATTTATCTAATTAATTTATTTTAAAAATTATATTCATTTGGGAGAGAGAGAGAGAGGGAGGATGCACGAGGGTTGGGGAGACCTTGGGGGGGGGGAAGCAGACTCTTTACTGAGCAGAGAGTCCGATGTAAGGCTCCATCCCAGGACCTTGAGATCATGACCTAAGCAGAAGGCAGACGGTGAACCATCTGAGCCATGCAGGCGCCCTCCTTGTATATTTATTAACTGGGATGAAGTAAAGAAGTGTTGCCTCTTCTGCTTTGTATTTTTATAAACAAATATTTTTAGGTAAATAAATATTTTAAATCTAGGGCACTTATTTTATTTTTTGGATTATAAGCCATTATTATTTTTTTGCTCAACTTGTTACAGATTTGGCCATTTGGGGTACTTTTAGTTTGGCTCTTATTTCTTTCCTGTAGGCCCCCATCTGTGTTTTTTTTTCCCCCTCTTCTTCTTATTCTTTTTTTTAAAAGCACCATTAGATGCCCTAGACTCATCTTCTATTTTGCCTGCCCCAAACTTGGAATCAACCACTTTTCCATGGAGAATTGGTTCTTTTTTTTTTTTAATTTTTAAAAAATATTTATTTATTTGACAGACAGAAATCACAGAGAGAGAGAGAGAGGAGGAATCAGGCTCCCTGCTGAGCAGAGAGCCTGATGTGGGGCTTGATCCCAGGACCCTGGGATCATGACCTGAGCCGAACACAGAGGCTTAACCCACTGAGCCACCCAGACGCCCCGAGAATTGGTTCTTTTTATCAGAAATGGTACTTAGAAACCATGATCTGGATACTAAGTGTGCTGATTGCTACTGGGATATCACTGTTTCTAGGCTTTGTCAGCAGACAGAGCTAGGAAATCTATGGGTATATGTATAGTTATCCCTTCATGTACACATCTATATGTAGCTTTGTATCTTTCTGTCTGCATATGTATTAAAAATAGAAAGAAGCATGGGTTCATACTGATGTGATGAGTTCATACTGATGAGTTGATACTGAAAGAAACAGTTCACTGTAGCCTCTCCCCTTTATTTATACCTCTTTCTCTGACAGTGAGAAACCTAGCTCTTAACACTATAGTACACTTACTTGCTTGTTCAATTCTATCATGCATATCCAGTAATTTTAGGATGACTAACTCATATTCTTGTGAGAAAAAAGCTTATCAACCAGAGTACAGAAGTACCCTGTGACAATTCTTTTTTTGTCTTTATCTTACCATATCTAGTCAAGACACTGTTTTCCAGAATTACTTGGGTCAGCCCTTTATTCTCCACCCCTTTCAGTGTGGCTATATGATTTATTTGTTAAAAGATTAATTTGCTACAATGTATGTTTACTTTTGGTTCTCTCATGTCTTAGTTGTTTAAAAGAAAACCTTCAGTGTATGGTGTACACTTCTATGGATTTTGACCAATGCATAGAATTATGTGTATATCACCACAGTTCTTTACATATTTTCATCATACCACAAGTTCCCTTTGCTGCTCCTTTGTAATTAATCTTTAAATGTCTGTTTTTACTATCAGAGAATTAACTTTTTGAGAATCTGCCCCCATTCTTTGTATTCTAAGAACTTATAGTGCTCAGGTGATATTCAGTGAATGCTGGCTGAATAGTCTGTGCCCTAACAGCTAGAACAGAACTGACAGTGAAGAAAATTCTAAGTGAATGAATAAAGAGTGACTCAATGGACATATATGACAAAGGTGACGTGAGATGACATTTCTGTTTGCAGATTGAATCACCTAATTGTTGCTGTTGACAAACCAGATCAAAACTCAGTGGCTTAAGACAGTAAGCATTTATTTAGCATAAGAGACGGGGTTGAGGTTGACCAATGTTGGTTGGGCTCATTCATGTGCTGTGGTCAGCTAGCTGGTTAGCTGGAGTCTGTCTGGTAGAGCTGGAGTCTGCTTTACTCATCTATCTGGCCAGGGAAGGCTGAACTCATTTCATCTGTAGTGGTAGAATTCCAAAAGAGTGAGTGACTGGAAATGTGCTTGGCCTCTTGAGCCATAGGCTCAGAACTAGACAGCATTACTGCTTCCGCATGCTGATGGCCAAAATAAGTTAACAAAGCAAGCTCAGAATCAAGAGGATGTAAGCTCTACTTGATGGGAGGAGCTTCACTGCCAGATTGCCAAGGGCATAGATAGGGAGCAGTGATGAATTGCAGCCACTTTTGCAATCAGTATATCATAGAATCAATCTATGGAGATGCACTGGAGGCTTTTAAAATACTCTTAATATAAATATTAAAGCCATCCTGCCCTCTACTGGTCATGATCTTGTGTTTTAATTTTTCTTAACTGCTTCTCCCTACCCCAGTATTCTTTAAAAAAAAAAAAAAAAAATCTGATTCCAAAAAGCTGATGTGAGACTCAGAGACCATAAAGTGGCTCTTAGAAGGGGTTCATCAAGGTTTGCAAATGAATTTTCATTTGTTAGCCATACTTTCTCTCTTTTGCTTACTCCATTATTTTTATCCCTTTTGTTTGTACACAGTTCTTCAAATCTAAATTCATAAACTCATTGAAGGGAGCCAGTGAAATGATCACTGCCACATTCACACACGATAAAAGGAAAATTTCAGAAAATTGGGAGCATAGAACTGAACTATATGCTGAGAATTGAAAAGCTTGATCTTATTATATCCTCCTCGGTTGGTTGCTTACTTCTTTATTAATACAGTTAATTTCTTGTACACAATCACTTGTACAGATTAAATTATCTTGCATGATATTATTTCTGGCATTTGAACTGTTTCTCTCATAGTCACTCCATTCCAATAGAAGTTTTTCATAATATTTCCTGCATTGTTTTCTTTTCATGGTCCTCATACCACTCACAGCTTTGATTAGATTGTAGTCAATTTTGCTTTAATAGTTATTCTAAGCATTGAACAGTGGTGGCGGATGTATCAGTGCTGACATGTTTCATCAATCTAGGATACTTGAAAAGGAATGGTTAAATTCTCCCCAAAGTTTGATTTTTGCTTCAATACTTTTTGTTGGTTTAAGCAAACTGCTGGGTACAGATGTCTCAAAGTCCCCAGACAGCCTCTGGGAAATTCAGCACATCTTGAATAAAAATGTGTTGGGGAAAAGAAAATGATACCCAGAGTCCAAACAGGTGCATCAGGCAATGCATTTAATGAAGTTGCTAAATTTTGATTGTGCAAAACAAGACTTCAGTAGGAAAAAAAAAATCCAGGAAAGATGATAACTATGTGATTTGCAACAATTGCAATATATGTGTATTAATGTCTTTAGGGAACAATGAATTATTCTAATAAATCCTACATCTATCATGAGAAAGAAACCCTCTTTAACTATATTTAATAGTATTAGTTTAGAGGCAAATGATATTAAAATGACTGAACATTTGGGAATAGAAACAAAAATATCTTACGTTTAAAATCTTTTAGTCATTTGCTAAAAAAAGAATTCTTTCTTATGATAAAACCATCCAGGAATTGTACCTTTAGGAAATGAAGGGAAAAAGCAATTGAGGCTGCATGGTAGTCAGCCATACTAGAGCAGGGATTTTTTCAAACTGGGTGGTAGGGATCCCTAGGATTTTAGTCTCAGGGATTGTAATGTAGAGCTCATGTTAGTAAGGACCTACCTGAACAATTCTCCCCTTTCCATCCACCATTACCATCCTCAATCTAGGATGGTACTTACAATTCCATTTATTTGGAGTATTAGGTTTGTTTGAAAATGTTCTAAAAAAAAGAGTAACATCGAAGAAGCAATATGATTTAAAAATGGGCAGAGGAATTGAATAGATATTTTTCTAAGGAAGAGATCAGATGGCCAACAGACATATGAGAAACTGCTCAATAACATTAGTCATCAGGGAAATGCAAATCAAACCACAATGAGATGCAGAATGGTTAGTATCAAAAAGACAAGAAACAACAAGTGTTGGTGAGGTTGTGGAAAAAAGGGAACCTCACATACTGTTAGTGGCAAAGTGAACTGGTATAGCCACTATAGAAAACAATATGGAGGTTTCTCAAAAAGTTTAAAATAGAAATACTAGCAATTCTACTTTGGGGTATTTATTTGAAAGAAACATAAACACTAATTCAAAAAGATGTATGTACCCCTATGTTCACTGTAGCATTTTTTTCCCAATAACCAAGATATGGATGCAACCTAAGTGATCCAACAATCGCACTATTGGATGTTTACCTAAAGAATACAAAAACAGTCATTCAAAGGGATACATACAGCCCTTTGTTTATTATAGCATTGTTTATAATAGTCAAATTATGGATGCAGCTCAAGTGTCTGTTGATTTTTTAATGGATAAGGAAGAGATAGTACATAAATACAATGGAATATTATTCAACTATAAAAGAATGAAATATTGCCATTTCCAATGATATGGATGGAGCTAAAGAGTATAATGCTACATGAAATAAGTCAGTCAGAGAAAGACAAATACCATATGATTTCACACATATGTGGAATTTAAGACACAAAACAAAGAAGCAAACGGGGAAAAAGACACATCAAGAAACAGATTCTTAATTATAGAGAACAAAATGATGGTATCAGAGGGCAGAAGAGAATGAATTAAATAAGTGATGGGGATTAAGGAGTGCACTTGTGATGAGCATGGGTGCTATATGGAATTGTTGAATCATTGTATTCTGCACCTGAAACTAATATAACACTGTATGTTAACTAACTGGACCATTTTCTCATACCACACACAAAAATAAACAAATGGATGAAAGACCTAAATGTGAGATAGGAATCCATCAAAATCCTAGAGGAGAATACAGACAGCAACCTCTTCTTTGATCTTGGCCACAGCAACTTCTGGCTATACATGTCTGCAAAGGCAAGGGAAACAAAGGCAAAAATGAGCTATTGGGACTTCATCAAGATAAAAAACTTTTGCACAGCAAAGGAAACAGTCAACAAAACCAAAAAACAACCAACAGAATGGGGGAAATTTTTTGCAAATCTCTTCAGATTTATTAGATAAATCTGAAATATCTGATAAATGCCTTTTTCAGATAAAGGGGTGGTATCCAAAATCTATAAAGAACTTATCAAACTCAACACCCAAAGAACAAGTAATCCAGTCAAGAAGTAGGCAGAAGACATGAGCAGACATTTCTCCAAAGAAGACATCCAAATGGCCCACAGACACATGAAAAAATGCTCAACATCACTTGACACCAGGGAAATACAAATCAAACCCACAATGAGATACCACCTCACAGCAGTCATAATGGCTAAAATTAATGAGTCAAGAAATGACAAATATTGGCGAGGATGTGGAGAAAGGGGAACTCTCCTGCACTGTTGGTGGGAATACAAGCTGGTGTAACCACTCTGGAAAACAGCACAGAGGCTCCTCAAAAAGTTGAAAATAGAGCTACCCTATGACCCAGCAATCACACTACTGGGTATTTACCCTAAAGATACAAATGTAGTGATCTGAAGGGGCACTCGTACCCCAATGTATATAGCAGCAATGTCCACAATAGCCAAACTATAGAAAGAATGGAGATGTCCACTGATAGTTGAATGGACAAATAAAATGTGGTATATATATATACAATGAAATATTATCAGCCATCAAAAAGGAAATCCTCCCATTTACAGTGATGTGGATTTTATGCTAAGTGAAATAAGTCAATAAGAGAAAGATAATTATCATATGCTCTCACTTATATGTGGAATTTAAGAAACAAAACAGAGGAGTGTAGAGGAAGGGGGGAATAAAACAAGACAAAATAAGAGAGGGAGATAAATCATAAGAGACTCTTAATCATAGGAAACAAACTGAAACTAAGGGTTGCTGGAGGGGAGGAGGTTGGGGGTTATGGTAACAGGTGATGGGCATTAAGGAGGGCACCTGATGTAATGAGCATTGGGTGTTAAATGCAACTGATGAATCAAAACTCTACCTCTAGTTACTAATACACTATGTTAATTAATTGAATTTAAATAAAAAGTAATAAAAACTTAAAAAGCAAAACCAAAAAAGTTTAAAGTAGAAATACCAGCAATTCTACTTCCGGGTATTTGAAGAAAACAAAACCACCAATTCAAAACCATATATGCACCTCTATGTTTGTTGGAGCATTATTTACAAAAGCTAAGATTTGGAAACAACTTGGGGTACCTGGATGGCTCGGTTGTTAAGCATCTGCCCTCAGCTCAGGTCATGATCCCAGGGTCCTGGGATTGAGCCTGGAGTCAGGCTCCCTGCCCAGCAGGAAGCCTGCTTCTCCCTCTCCCACTCCCCCTGCTTGTGTTCCCTCTCTCGCTGTGTCTCTGTCTGCCAAATAAATAAATAAAATCTTAAAAGAAAAAGATATGGAAACATCCTAAATGTTCATTGATAGATAAATAAATAAAGAAGATGTAGTAGATATACAAAATGGAATATTGGTCATGAAAAAGAATGAAATCTTGTCATTTGTGGCAACATGGATAGACCTAGAGGTTATTATGATAAGTGAAATAAATCAGAGGAAGACAAATACTGTATCATTTCATTACATATGGAATCTAAAAAACAAAACAAATGAACAAACAAACAAACAGAAACAGACATAAATACAGAGAACAAACTGGTGGTGGCCAGTTGGGAGAAGGGTAGTGGAATAGGTGAATTAGGTGAAGGGGATTAAGACATACAAACTTTCAGACATAAAATAAATCAGTCACAGTGATTTAAGGTATAGCATAGGAAATATAGTCAATACAATTGTAATAACTTTGTGTGGTGACGGGTTAGGTATCTAAACTTATTATGGTGATCATTTTTTTGTATATATAACTGTCAGATCACTGTGTTCTACAGTTGAAACTAATACAGTATGTCAACTATAATTAAAAAAAGAGAGAGATGAGGGGCCTGGATGGCTTAGCAGGTTAAGCATCTGCCTTTGGCTCAGGCTGTGATCATGGGGTCATGGGGTCGATTCCTGCTTTGGGCTCCCAGTTTAGCCAGGAGTCTGCTTCTCCCTCTCCCTCTATTGCTCTCTCTCTGTCAAATAAATAAATAAAATCCTAGTAAAAAATAAAACATAGGGGCGCCTGGGTGGCTCAGTGGTATAAAGCCTCTGCCTTCGGCTCGGGTCATGATCCCAGGGTCCTGGGATTGAGCCCCACATGGGGCTCTCTGCTCAGCAGGGAGTCTGCTTCCTCCTCTCTCCCTGCCTACTTGTGATCTCCGTCTGTCAAGTAAATAAATAAAATCTTAAAAAAAAAAAACATTAAAAAGAGAGAAAACCAACCCCCGAGTATAAAAAAAGGAGGGAGGCCGATGTCAGAGTACATATACCCCTTATCTTCTGTTACTTTAAAGGTGGATAAGGCCAGAAACATAGGCCAGTGTCAGGCAAATGTAAACCAGAATATGATAGGAATGTGCATAAATTTATAATACCTTTTACTCACATGTTTGAATTGTCCCACAACTCAAAATAATGGTAACCATAAATCAATGCTCATATTTTTCACTTCTACATGATTTATTTGGTTCCTCACAAAGTATATTGGATCTTGTTTTGACATGATCTTGTTCCCTGTCATATCTTTTTTTAAATTTTTATTTTATTTTTATTTAAACATATAATGTAACCCCACCACCCTCTCCCAACCCCACTCCCCCCTACCCCCCTCAGTTTATTTTATGACATTAAGAGTCTCTTTTGGTTTGTCTCCCTCCTGATCCCATCTTGTTTCATTTTTTCTTTTCCTGTCTGTTCATGTCCTCTGCCCATTTGATTGGATTATTTGTTCTTTGGGTGTTGAGTTTGCTAAGCTCTGTATAGATTTTGGATACTAGCCCTTTATCTGATATGTCGTTTGCAAATATCTTCTTCCATTCTGTCAGTTGTCTTTTGGTTTTATTGACTGTTTCCTTTGCTGTGCAAAAGCTTTTGATCATGATGAAGTCCCAATACTTCATTTTTTCCCTTGCTTCCCTTGCCTTTGGCGTTATTCCTAGGAAGAAGTTGCTGCGGTTGAAGTCGAAGAGGTTGCTGCCTGTGTTCTCCTCAAGGATTTTGATGGATTCCTTTCTCACGTTGAGTCCCTTCATCCATTTTGAGTCTATTTTCATGTGTGGTGTAAGGAAATGGTCCAATTTCATTCTTCTGCACGTGGCTGTAGAATTTTCCCAACACCATTTGTTGAAGAGGCTGTCTTTTTTCCACTGAACCTTTGAATTCCTTTCCTGCTTTGTCGAAGATTAGTTGACCATGGAGTTGAGGGTCTATTTCTGGGCTCTCTATTCTGTTCCATTGATCTATGTGTCTGTTTTTGTGCCAGTACCATACTGTCTTGATGATGACAGCTTTGTAGTAGAGCTTGAAGTCTGGAATTGTGATGCCACCAACACTGGCTTTCTTTTTCAATATTCCTTTGGCTATTCGAGGTCTTTTCTGGTTCCATATAAATTTTAGGATTATTTGTTCCATTTCTTTGAAAAAATTGGATGGGATTTTGATAGGCATTGCATTAAATGTGTAGATAGCTTTAGGTAGCATAGACGTTTTCACAATATTTATTCTTCCAATCCATGAGCGTGGAACATTTTTCCATTTCTTTGTGTCTTCCTCAATTTCTTTCATGAGTACTTTATAGTTTTCTGAGTATAGATTCGTTGCCTCTTTGGTGAGGATTATTCCTAGGTATCTTATGGTTTGGGGTGTAATTGTAAATGGGATTGACTCCTTAATTTCTCTTTCTTCTGTCTTGTTGTTGGTGTAAAGGAATGCAACTGATTTCTGTGCATTGATTTTATATCCTGACACTTTACTGAATTCCTGTACAAGCTCTAGCAGTTTTGGAGTGGAGCCTTTTGGGTTTTCCACATATAGTATCATATCATCTGCAAAGAGTGATAGTTTGACTTCTTCTTTGCCGATTTGGATGCCTTTAATTTCTTTTTGTTGTCTGATTGCTGAGGCTAGGACTTCTAGTACTATGTTGAATAGTAGTGGTGATAATGGACATCCCTGTCGTGTTCCCGACCTTAACGGAAAAGCTCTCAGTTTTTCTCCATTGAGAATGATACTTGCAGTGGGTTTTTCATAGATGACTTTGATAATATTGAGGTATGTGCCTTCTATCCCTACACTTTGAAGAGTTTTGATTAGGAAGGGATGCTGTACTTTGTCAAATGCTTTTTCAGCATCTATTGAGAGAATCATATGGTTCTTGTTCTTTCTTTTGTTAATGTATTGTATCATATTGATTGATTTGCGGATGTTGAACCAACCCTGCTGCCCTGGAATAAATCCCACTTGGTCGTGGTGAATAATCCTTTTAATGTACTGTTGGATCCTATTGGCTAGTATTTTGGTGAGAATTTTCGCATCTGTGTTCATCAAGGATATTGGTCTGTAATTCTCTTTTTTGATGGGATCCTTGTCTGGTTTGGGGATCAAGGTGATGCTGGCCTCATAAAATGAGTTTGGAAGTTTTCCTTCCATTTCTATTTTTGGAACAGTTTCAGGAGAATAGGAATTAATTCTTCTTTAGAAGAATTCTAAAGAATTCTAAAGAATTCTATATCTTCTTTAGAATTCCCCTGGGAAGCCATCTGGCCCTGGGCTTTTGTTTGTTTGGAGATTTTTGATGACTGTTTCAATCTCCTTACTGGTTATGGGCCTATTCAGGTTTTCTATTTCTTCCTGGTTCAGTTTTGGCAGTTTATATGTCTCTAGGAAAGCATCCATTTCTTCCAGATTGTCGAATTTGTTGGCATAGAGTTGTTCATAATATGTTCTTATGATTGTTTGTATTTCTTTGGTGTTGGTTGTGATCTCTCCTCTTTCATTCATGATTTTATTTATTTGGGTCCTTTCTCTTTTCTTTTGGATAAGTCTGGCCAGGGGTTTATCAATCTTATTGATTCTTTCAAAGAACCAGCTCCTAGTTTCGTTGATTTGTTCTATTGTTTTTTTGGTTTCTATTTCATTGATTTCTGCTTTGATCTTTATTATTTCTCTTTTCCTGCTGGGTTTAGGCTTTCTTTGTTGTTCTTTCTTGAGCTCCTTTAGGTGTAGGGTTAGGTTGTGTATTTGAGACCTTTCCTGTTTCTTGAGAAAGGCTTGTATGGCTATATATTTTCCTCTAAGGACTGCCTTTGCTGTGTCCCACAGATTTTGGACCGTTGTGTTTTCATTATCATTTGTTTCCATGATTTTTTTCAATTCTTCTTTAATTTCCTAGTTGACCCATTCATTTTTTAGAAGGATGCTGTTGAGTCTTCATGTATTTGGGCTCTTCCAAATTTCTTCTTGTGATTGAGTTCTAGCTTCAGAGCATTGTGGTCTGAAAATATGCAGGGAATGATCCCAATCTTTTGATACCTGTTGAGACCTGATTTATGATCCAGGATGGGATCTATTCTGGAGAATGTTCTATGGGCACTAGAGAAGAATGTGTATTCTGTTGCTTTGGGATGGAATGTTCTGAATATATCTGTGATGTCCATCTGCTCCAGTGTGTCATTTAAGACCTTTATTTCCTTGTTGATCTTTTGCTTGGATGATCTGTCCATTTCAGTGAGGGGCGTGTTAACGTCCCCTACTATTATTGTATTCTTGTCAATGTGTTTCTTTGATTTTGTTATTAATTGGTTTATATAGTTGGCTGCTCCCATGTTAGGGGCATAGATATTTAAAATTGTTAGATCTTCTTGTTGGACAGACCCTTTGAGTATGATATAGTGTCCTTCTTCATCTCTTAGTATAGTCTTTGGCTTAAAATCTAATTGATCTGATATAAGGATTGACACCCCAGCTTTCTTCTGATGTCCATTAGCATGGTAAATTGTTTTCCACCCCCTCAATTTAAGTCTGGAGGTGTCTTCGGGTCTAAAATGAGTTTCTTGTAGGCAGCATATTGATGGGTTTTGTTTTTTTTTATCCATTCTGAAACCCCGTGTCTTTTGATTGGGGCATTTAGCCCATTTACATTCAGGGTAACTATTGAGAGATATGAATTTAGTGCCATTGTATTTCCTGTAAGGTGATTGTTACTGTATGTTGTCTCTGTTCCTTTCTGATAATACTTTTAGGGTCTCTCTTTGCTTAGAGGTCCCCTTTCAATATTTCCTGTAGAGCTGGTTTGGTGTTTACAAATTCTTTCAGTTTTTGTTTGTCCTGGAAGCTTTTTATCTCTCCTTCTATTTTCAATGATAACCTAGCTGGATAAAGTATTCTTGGCTGCATGTTTTTCTCATTTAGCGCTCTGAATATATCATGCCAGATCTTTCTGGCCTGCCAGGTCTCTGTGGATAAATCTGCTGCCAATCTAATATTTTTACCATTGTATGTTACAGACTTCTTGTCCCGTGCTGCTTTCAGGATTTTCTCTTTGTCGCTAAAATTTGTAAATTTTACTATTAGATGACAGGGTGTGGACCGATTCCTATTGATTTTGAGGGGGTGTTCTCTGCACCTCCTGGATTTTGATGCTTGTTCCCTTTGCTATATTAGGGATATTCTCTACAATAATTCTCTCCAATATACCTTCTGCTCCTCTCTCTCTTTCTTCTTCTTCTGGAATCCCAATTATTCTAATGTTGTTTCGTCTTATGGTATCACTTATCTCTCGAATTCTCCCGTCGTGGTCCAGTAGTTGTTTGTCTCTCTTTTGCTCAGCTTCTTTATTCTCTGTCATTTGGTCTTCTATATAACTAATTCTTCTGCCTCATTTATCCTAGCAGTAAGAGCCTTCATTTTTTATTGCACCTCATTAATAGCTTTTTTAAAAAAATTTCAACTTGGTTAGATTTTAGTTCTTTCATTTCTCCAGAAAGGGCTTTTATTTCTCTGGATAGGGTTTCTCTAATATCTTCCATGCCTTTTTCAAGCCCGGCTAGAACCTTGAGAATCATTGTCCTGAATTCCAGATATGACATATTACCGATGTCTGTATTGGTTAGGTCCCTAGCCTTCTTTTCTGCCTCCTTTTCCTTTTCTTGTGGTGAGTTTTTCCACCTTGTCATTTTGCCCAGATAAGAATATATGAAGGAGTAAATGTAATACTAAAAGGGTGGCAAACACCCCAGGAAGATGTGCTTTAACCAAATCAGAAGAGACCCCAAATCGTGGGCAAGGGGTAGAAAGGGGTAAAAAGAAGTTCAGAAAAGAGAAAAAAAAATAAAAAGAGTGCACAAATAAAGAAAAAAATATAAAAAAAGAAAAAAAATATATGTATTAGAGTGGTGACTAGAACAGGGTCACCCACTTAATTTTGGGAGTATTTTGGTCTCTTAGAAGAAACTACCTCCCAAAATTTTAAAGAATGAAAAACATATATAAGGGTAAACACAATGAAGGGATGAAATATGACTATAAAGATGAAAAAAAAATTTTTTTTCTAACAAAGGAGTTGATAAGGTAAGTTGGTAGGGAGAATAAAAAAAAAAAAAAGAAAAGAAAGTGGAGAGAACTTCCTTGGGCTGGAGACTAGATCAAGCCCAGTACTAGATTTGGGGTGTATTTTGATCTATTAGAAGAAGTTGTACCCCAAATTTTTTAGAAGAAGAAAAAAAAACCCCTATGTGTATACAAAGAATAAAGTTAGATACAGTGAAGGATAAAATATGACTATAATAATAAAGGTTCAAAAAAGTTTTTTTTTTTTAAGAAAGTTATTAAGATAAACTTTTAGAAAGTGGTCGATTTTCTGTTTCTAGAATTGTTGCTGTTCTTCTCTTCAATCTCCTGTTGGATTCGTAGGTGTTCGGAATGGTTTGGTAGGCTATCTAGCTGATCTCCTGCTGCCTGATGTCATCTCAGCCTGCTACTTCTCTGCCATCTTGACTCCTCTGTCCCCTGTCATATCTTTGATTCCATGTTTTTCTTTACCATTAGACATATTTATTTCATATTATTTGTAAGTTCTGTATCCAGTCATCATAACTGTAAGTTCATACATAGGCATTTAACATACTGGCTGGTGTTTCTGATGACTGTCATGGTGCCATGGTTTCTCGTTTCTTATGAGTAATTTTGGGTTGTGATATTATATTTGGCTAGGCATCGTCTTTCGGAATCCTATAAGGCCTGGATTATGATTACAGTTGCTTTGACAAGGTTCCTAGAATGCCAACTCCACTTTAGATTAATTTTTAGTCCACCATTCCATGGATCACACATAGGTAGTATAAATTTGAACCTCAAATATGTATGAGGGAAGTCCTGTAGCTACAAATTCTCGGGAGAGACTTTCTCCCATTCAGAGCCTAGGCTGAAATAGATAATTTCCCTCACTCTTTTTATTGGTGTAGAGGGTGTTTCTTCCTGGTCTACATTTTTATTAATATGATCACCCTGCCAATGTCCAAACTTTATATTGGGGTTATCGGTTCTAATACTTAACCTTTGCAAGTCCAAGGTCATGTATCCTATCCCTTGTATGGAGCTATTGTAATCCAAGAGCAGGAAACACTCTCAACTGTGGTAACTTCTGGTTTGCAACTACTTTATTTTGAGCCTCTGGAGACTTTCTTTCTTTCTTCCTTTTTCTTTTTTCCTTCCTCCCACCTTCTTCCCTCACTCCCTCCCTCCCTCCCTTCCTTTTTTTTTAAACCATATATGTGTTTTGTATTGGGAAGTTTTTCCAGAATGTCTGTCCTTGATACTCCCTCAAATGAAAGCAAATCAAAATCCTAAAGCACTGTTTTGAGGATGTGTAGAGAGAGCAGGCATAGTGCATATGAGACTGTGAATATAGGATTGGGAAAAATATTGGTCAGCCGTAAAGAAATTGTGAATCAGTCCTCTCATGCAGGAGCAATTTAAGTTGTCTGTATTTAGTCATTAGGTGGTAGTTCCCAGGATCCTGAAATTTATGGATAGTAACATTTAAAAAAATTTTTGAAGAACAGCATAACAAAGGATAGTTAACTTTATGTTCTTTTAAGACATTCAACAACAAAACCCCAAATATGTCTATTGAAATCATCATTTCATAAAAGAAAGTATATTTTAACACCAACACTCTAAGAAGGGTGAGCCAAGAAATCTCATTCTATGTCTGTCTGTCTATCTCTGTCCGTGTCTACTCAGACTAGTCCAAATCGTCCTTTGGATATAGTTGCGAGTCCAACTCACAACTAGTCCAAATAGTTCTTTCTAGTTTCCAGTGGTGCAGTGGTGTTAGGGAGCTGAATTGTTTGTAGTCTTTTCTATTGATAAGATGGTAGAATCTTTTCCTAGACATTTGGACAAGGTAGTTTATTCAGGCACAAAATGTATCATGGCTGCCCTAGGATGTCCTGAAAATGCAGATCACATTAACTGGTTTCATTTTGCGTCATAGAAGGTAATAGCTAGAAAGGAGCTCTAGAATTTATTGTTGGCTCCCTAGATATATCTAGTTTTCTATGACTCGACTGAGATATTTATGGTTAGATGCTCTCATCAAAAACACAAAGTGACCTTGTCACAGACCAGATCTCAGATCTTTTAACATTCTGTTAGAGGCTCTGTGGGGTAGGGAAACATAATGGTTAACATTCGTTGACTGCCTTATATGTTTCAGGCAGGATAATAAGATTTTTACATATGTGTGCCATTTAATCCTCAAATACCCCTTGTTGATAGTTACTATTAGCTTCTCTTTATGGTGAGAAGCTAAGACTTGATGAAATAGTTTAAATAACTTGCACAAGAACACACACACATACACACACACACGAGTAGCCTGTAGCCTGTAGCCTGTGTTGATAGGGTGTTGGAGGTGGGAGGATGCCTTCTCTACTCTACTGTTGCTTCTCCTCTCTATGGGCAATCATGGAATCACTTCCTCCTGTGGCAGGAATCGGCGGCAGTGGCCCCTTTACTAGTGCAAGAGTCAGCTCACTGGTAACATGGTAGGAGTTACGGTGAGGAGGAGATCAAAGTTGGTGCTTGCTCTCAGCCACCCTTAAATACTCACTCTTCTCACTGGAATATGAGCTCCCAAGGAAAATAACT
Source organism: Taxidea taxus jeffersonii (assembly GCA_003697995.1). Taxonomy (NCBI): domain Eukaryota; kingdom Metazoa; phylum Chordata; class Mammalia; order Carnivora; family Mustelidae; genus Taxidea; species Taxidea taxus. The sequence continues at coordinate 57,384 of RCUC01135745.1, forward strand.
AGATGCCTGAGGAGTGCAACTAACAAAAAAGAAAGACAACTATGGTGGCCACTGCAAAATTAATTCTTTCCTTGATAAAACAGATAACGCATTCAAGTCTCCCTTTCAGCTATGTGTGGCCATGTGATTAAGTATTCATCAATGGTATATAAGCAGAAATGATATATGCTGGTGTTGGGCATGCCTCCTGAAGGCTTTCTTGCTCCCTCCACTGCCGAGGTCTGTCACCTGATGGTGACCCATCTTCAACCATGCAGATGGTTCCAGTGACCTGGCGATGAACGGGCAGCACAAGGGAAAGAATCTGATGCTCTGAATGGTCACATGGGGCACAGCTGTCCCACTGACAACTGCTTTCCTGAGATCTGTTAAATGAAGAAAATAGGTGTCTATATTCCATAAGCCACTATATTTTAGGATCTTTCTGTAAAAGCAGTTTAGCCTTATCCTAACTAATATAAAAACAAATTGGATAATGTATCTATCTTACATGATCCTACAGCAGATTATTGAAGCAGAATTATCATGAATTTAAAAGACATATGATAAAATATAGTTGAGATTGAAACAATAAGAAACAGTAACAACGTGGAAATGTTTATTACAGTGACTTGCTTTTTCACCTTTCTGCTTTCTCTGAAAGTCCTAAGTACCTGCTAAGCCACAGGTATCTCTCATCTATCCACTTTCCTTCTTCCCCAACCTATTGACATCTCCTGTTTGCTGTCATTTCCTCTTCTGTTTGTCCATGTGCATTTGTCTCCTACATTCCTTTGCTGTCATTTTAAGAGGAAGCATAGAAAAGGACAAAGGTGTTTATATTCCATGTTTCACAGAAGGCTCTGGTTTCTCTCATAGTACTTGTGTTTTTGGATCATGGTTACTTTTTGCATGTTTACATTTTCCGTAGTGTAGAGTGTTTTTATAAAATGTAAAATTTATAAATATTGGTTGGTCATTAGTTTAAGGTTAACCAAATTATGGTATTTATGCATTAGAATACATATGGCTGGTAGAAATGATGTTTATGAAGAATTTTTAGTGGTAAGAAAATACTCATGTTTAATGTCAACCTTAAAAAACTATACAAAATTGTATATACATTATGTAACTCTAATATGTAACATAAAACATGCACAGGATAAAGATCAGCAGAAAGTCTGACAAACTACCCTGTTACATCTAGGAGTTTACTTTAGTGTTTTTTGATTTCTTTTTCTTAAATGTTTATTACTCTGCTAAACAGACAAATATGAATCAATTATTCTTTGAGTTTACACATAACTTTTCAAAGGCCTACTTAGATGATTCTCCTCTATTAAAAGCTTGTGATATCACGTTTCCCCCCCCCCCCTCTAACCTTGTATAGTATCTGTAGTTTTCTGATGCACAGCAGGGATTGGTAAATGATAGAGTGCAGGCCAAATGTGGCTTGCTCCTGGTTTTTTTTAAATTAGTTAATTTATTTGAAAGACGGAGATCACAGGTGGGCAGAGAGGCAGGCAGGGAAAGAGGGGGAAGCAGGCTTCCTGCTGAGCAGAGAGTCTGATGTGGGGCTCGATCCCAGGACCCTGGGATCATGACCTGAGCGGAAGGCAGAGGCTTAACTCACTGAGCCACTCAGGCGTCCCACTCATGTTTTTGTTAATAAAGTTTCACTGGACCCCAGCCACACTCATTAATTTATGTGTGTCCATTGATAATTTCATGCTATCATAGCAGAGTTGGATAGTCATGACAGACTTCATCCACATGGCCTGTGAGACCTAAAATGTTTATTCTCTGGCTCTTTACAGAAAAATTTGTTGACCCCTGATATAGAGGAAGAATTGCTTTGTCATGTCATACACATATGCACCTGTTCCAAAGTATCCTGCTAGACATCTTCTAAGAAGAATCGATCTTTTCTCACAATGCTACAATGGATTGTTCTTAATAATTTGAAAAACATTTAACTATTATTCAATTATTGAATAATTTTTTAGAAGATTTTATTTATTTATTTGACAGAGAGAGAGAGATCACAAGTAGGAAGAGAGGCAGGCAGAGAGGGAGGGGAAAGCAGGCTCCCTGCCAAGCAGAGAGCCCTATGCGGGGCTCGATCCCAGGACCCTGAGATCATGACCTGAGCAGAAGGCAGAGACTTAACCCACTGAGCCATCCAGGTGCCCAGTACCTTGCATAATTTGGAAGCATGTCAGCATTAACTGTGAAGTAGAGCTTGGTGATGTCACAGGAAGTCCAGTGTAGGGGCTTCTCCTTACACTTACACCAATGAGTGTTTCCTCTTTCAAGGACCATGTGTTGGAGTTGGTTTGTATCTAGGAGTCATGTTGTTGGAAAAATGTGCAGTTAAATAGAGTTACAGTCATGGCAATGAAAGGCTCACATTATGAGAGCTATAAGATTGCTATGGCCCATCATGGGGACAGAAACTTAACATCTAGAGCTCACCGAGTTTTAGAACTAGAGCTATCTTAGAAATTAGCTCAATCGGGGCACCTGGGTGGCTCAGTGGGTTAAAGCCTCTGCCTTCGGCTCAGGTCATGATCCCAGGGTCCTGGGATCGAGCCCCAAATTGGGCTCTCTGCTCAGCAGGGAGCCTGCTTCCCCCCACTCTCTGCCTGCCTCTCTGCCTACTTGTGATCTCTGTCTGTCAAATAAATAAATAAAATCTTAAAAAAAAAAAAAAAGAAATTAGCTCAGTCAAGTTATCCCTAGTAATAGTGTCCTGATACGGAATTGCTCAGGTTGGGCATGGTTTAAGTTTTTAAATACTCGAGAACATACTGTATGCTAGGTGCTTTCATTTCTTTAATTTCATTTTTAATGAATTACTTTTCTGCTCTGTATATATTTAATTTAATTCTAGTATAGTTAACATACAGTATTATATTGGTTTCAGGTGTACTAGATGCTTTCATGTACCATTATTCCACTTATAAATCCAGTGATAGACAATTCCTATGTCATAAGAGACACTGTTTCATATTTTGGCAGCTCTAATTGTTAAAAAATTACACTGTATGTTTTGTACTAATATATGCCTTCCTATCAACTTCAATCATTGATCCTAGTTCCATTAAACTGAGTCTTCTGCTAAATGGCAGACATTCATATAGTTGAAGACAGCTATCATGTCTCCTTTGAATCTTGAATAATCCCAAACTCTTGAGCTCCTTAGAACAATTTGAAAACTAGTGTGGATTGGATATATTGAATTACATGTTTTCATTTTTTTTGACATGTTAAAAGAATGGTTTTTTAGCAAAAGGCTTAAAGATTTTTAAATGAAAAAACATTTCTGATATTCTGGAAACAATATTATGCTATTATGAAATCTTTGGCCAATTTAAGTATCAATAAGTGATTTAGTAGCATGTAAATCAGAGATTTTATCATTTATGTCAAGATCTATTTTGTGACCTTCCTTTATGATTATTTCTCTGTGAAATTTAAGTTAGGCTTTGAATTGTCACTTTCCCAAGTGCTGTTCTTCTTTCTTTTCTCTTTTAATTTTTGGATATCTCAGTAACCAGTAAGACAAAGCTTTTTCATCATCATCATGGGTACAGAGAATCATAAAATCTGATCAAATTAACCCTGTGCAAGGAAAAAAGGGTATTTAAATAGGTCAGGTGATTCTGCTTGCTGTTTCACAATCAGTGAGTGCTAGGTGTGAGTTTCTGTCCCCTCTGTGGGCCACATCATTCCCATAACTCTGATAGCGTGAGCCTCTTAAACTGCCCTGATTGTAGCTATAGTGTTTAAATGTACACATTTTTTCAGTGAAATGACACCAAAACAAAAACCAACTCCATCAGATGGTCCTTAACAGAAGAAACAATCACTGGAGTCAGTGCAAGAAGGAGAAGCACTTGGGTTGGACTTACTGCTATGTCGCTGAACTCTACTTTGTGGTTAATTTGTGGGATTTTTTTCTTTTTCTTTCTTTCTTCCTCCCTCCCTCCCTCTCTCTCTCCCCCTTCCTTCCTTCCTTCCTTCCTTCCTTCCTTCCTTCCTTCCTTTCCTAATTGTGACCATATTTCCTCTTTGGTTTGACTTTTTTTTTTTTAAGATTTTATTTTTAATTAATTTCTACACCCAACATGAGCTCAAACCCACATTCCCTAGATCAACAATCACATGCTCCACCAATTAAGCCAGTCAGGTACCCTTCTTTGTTTTGACTTTTTAAACTTACCCATGATTCGATAAGATTTAGCCTAAAGACCAATGATATTTTTTATTCCTTTAAATAATCAGGAAAGCATTCCTTGAAATACTTTATTCGGGAAAAAGAGAAACTTTTGATAGAGAACCTAGGAAAGGCTATGACAGGCACAGCATCAGCTGTTGAATAACAGCCAAACTGAGAAGTGGAAATACAAGTCTTAGGAGCCCGTTCAAATGAAAGGAAGAGGTTTTGACTCTAAGCTTACCATTTTTATAAGAATAATTGAAAATTTGGCTTTTTCTATAAAGATGCAGAAATATATGCATCAGTGGAAATTTCAGCCTGTTCCCCCGGAAGTTGCTCTCCACCTGATCGGGGCTGACTGATAGAGACTTCAAGAAGCAATATGCCAAGGTGGTTGCTCCAGGGAAGTTAGAAGGAAGATAATAAAAAGCAAACCCCTTTAATCCTTTAATGTCATCTCTTTTTGGGATTTGTGTGTTTCCTAGAAACTCTTGAGTGCTTCTGAGTGGGAAATAGAGAGATGCAGTACTCACTTTACTTGTCATTCACAATTTTTTGCTTATAGGAATTTGAGACATGTGAGTGACGAGGTGAATATACTGGATAGAGAAGTGTTGTTGAATGATGAGAATGGAATTGAGTTAATGTTACTGTTTAACTTCAAGTGTGTTAACCCAGTGATTTTAAATAAAAGTACTTTGGGTTCTTGTTAATCCTCCATCTACACAATAGGTACCAGATTTTAAAGCAAAATGGAATATTCTTGTTTTAAATATATGTATTAATATAATAGAAGACTAACATTTTCCTCTTTGTTTTCATTTTTATTTAAATTTTTAAAAAGATTTTTATTTATTTATTTAACACAGAGAGATTGAGATCACAAGTAGGCAGAGAGGCAGGCAGAGAGAGAGGAGGAAGCAGGCTCCCCGCTGAGCAGAGAGCCCGATGCGGGGCTCGATCCCAGGACCCTGAGATCATGACCTGAGCCGAAGGCAGAGGCTTTAACCCACTGAGCCACCCAGGCACCCCTATTTAATATTTTTTATTTAACATTTTCATATAACAAAAAATCAGTGTTTACTAAGTGCCAGACACTTTTGTAAGCACTTGATCGATATTAATTCATTTAATTCTCATAACAACACTATGCGGTAGTTACTCTTAAGCCCATTTTTATAGATTGGGAAACTGAGGAATGGACATATTAAGTAGCTTGTTCAAGGTCATTTGACTGGTAAGGGCAAAGCCAGCGTTAGCCTCTTCTAGTCAATAAATAAATATTTTAATAATAAATATTTATTATTTAATAAACTTTTATCTTATTTTACATTTATTTACATATTTACATATTATATATTTATATTTATTTTATATTATACTAATTAATTAATAATAATAAATTTATTGAATAATAAGAGTGTCAAATGTTTTAAAATGTGTGCCCTGATGAAAAAATGGTTGAGAAGTACTGTTCTAGAGAACAAAAACAAAATAAAACAAAACATGAAAATCCTACCACCATGAAGAACTGAAAAATGATTAACACACTTTCAGTGTATGGCTGATCTCACTGGAAGGTAATCACTAGGTTCTAGGAATAAGGCTTGGTGGTGAGCCCCATACCTGCTGCTGTAGCTACCAGGTATGGGGGTGGGAAATAGACTGAATGGTAGAGATTGTAATATAAGGACTCATTGCTGCTCAAATGAAGACAGCGGATTAGGATTCAGGCTTATCCAATGAGGTCAGTGAGAATTGAAATCTCCACATAATATTAAGATTCTCAAAAGGTTACAATTTCAGTAAAAGTGAGAATAGAAAAAAAAGATCTGCCATTTTCTTTTGGCCTGGATTTTGGGTGGAGTAAAAGAGCTCTTTTAGAATGGGTAACCATGGTCTGTGCTTTATGCAAAGGTGAAACAAGAAATTAACAGGTCTAAGGAAATCATCCAGGATGCAGCAAAGGGAGTTAGAGGTTAGAAATTATAAAAGAGGAATGGAGGGAGCCTGGGTGGCTCCGTTGGTTAAGTGACTGCCTTCAGCTCAGGTCATGATCCTGGAGTCCTGGGATTGAGTCCCGCATTGGGCTCCCTGCTCCACGGGGAGTCTGCTTCTCCCTCTAACCTTCTCCCCTCTCATGCTCTCTCTCTCACTCTCTCTCAAACAGATAAATAAATAGAAGAGGAATGGAGGGTAAAATAAAAAGTTTCAATCTATGCATAATAGGACTCCCAGAAAGAATGAATAAAGGTAATGAATAAAGATAATAAGATAGTAAAGTTTTTCAGGACCACAGTGAATCCCAGTGATATAAGAAGGATGTTAGGATTTGCAGCCAATGGCCAAGAAAGAATTCTTGAGGTATCTTTGGTGCAAAAAGGTGGTTTCATTAAAGCATGGAGGTAAGAGCCGTGGGCATGCACTAGGGTCATGAGGAGTGGCTCATTATATACTTTCAAATTGGGAAGGAGTTAGGGATAATATACTCTAAAGAATTTTGGAAACAAGATTTCCAGGATCTTGAGGGGGCTAGCTCTTGTTGGGAAAAAGTCATTTTTTTAACTATCAAATAAAACCTTAGTCATGAGACCCTTCAGATGTATATTAGTGGGCCATATGCTTGGGGGATGATTGCCAACACGTATTGTGGGCGGTTTAGAGATAAAGGAAATTTCTAAAGGGATTTTTATATGTTGAAGTAGACTTACAGGATCCTGGGAGTTGGGCTAAGGTTGCCTTTTGCCCTTAGCAAAGTATTAACATTGAGGCATTTGAGTCCCTGGAGGAATGTCACTCTACCTGTTTCAAGGACTTGCAGTGGGCTATAGGTAGTAAGGAAATTTAATAATTTCTCTTTTGCTTTTGTTTCCCAGATCACCAGGGAGGATAAATATTTTTTTCTCACACTTAAGACATCACACTAAAAGTGCAAAACACCAAAGACCAAATGAGAAATCTTAAAAGCAACAATAAAGAAAAGGATTATCTATAAAAGAATTCCAACTAGATCAAACTGTGAACTTTTCTACAACAATAAGATGCCAGAAGAAAATTGAGTCTTCAAAATGGTAAAACAAATGAACAATTAACCTAGAAATATATGTCTAACTAAATTCCTAACTCTTCAGGAGTTAGGAAAAAATACATTTCCAAACAAACAAAACAAATATCTACTACAGCAAGAATGAAATTTAACCTAGGGAAAAGGGCTAAGATGTAAGAATGTTGAACAAATAAACTTTGTAAACTTGACTTTAACTTTAAAGAGATATTGACTATAAATTAACATGATAAATATTGAATAATTTAGAGAAGTTAGTTCAAATAAAGTGGAAATAAAATGCTTGCATAATTAACATAAAGGGAGGAAAGATTGGAAAATAAAGCATTCAACAATTCTGCATTTGTTTGCTTTTCATATATCCTCTTTTATTCAGTGTCTCTTCAGACCTTTTTAAATTTTTATTTATTTATTTATTTTTTTAAGATTTTATTTATTTATTTGACAGAGAGAGATTACAAGTAGGCAGAGAGGCAGGCAGAGAGAGATGGAGAAGCAGGCTCCCTGCTGAGCAGAGAGCCCAATGCAGGGCTCGATCCCAAGACCCTGAGATCGTGACCTGAGCCAAAGGCAGAGGCTTAACCCACCGAGCCACCCAGGCACCCCTGTCTCTTCAAATCTTTAGCCTATTTAAAAATGTGCTCAATTTCTCAGATTTCCTTATACATTTCTTGGTACAAGTCTTTTCAGTTATGTGGTTTAAAAATATTTTCTCACAATCTCTAGCTTTTTTTTTTTTTATAACAGTGTTTTATGTAGAGCAAAACTTTAAAATTTTGATGAAGTCCAGTGTATCAACTTTTTTCTTTTATGGGTTGGACTTTTGGTGTCTTTTCTAAGAGCACCCTTTCCTACTAAAATTTTCTTCTAAAAGCTTTATGGTTTGGAATTTGACATCTAGATTTGTGATTCTTCTTGAATTAAGTTTTGCATAAGGTGTGTCATTTAGGTTGAGATTTGTATTTTCACATATGAATGTTGAATTACTCCAGCACCACTGTCGAAAGACTACCTTCTCCTTTTAATTACCCTTATACTTTTTTTTAATAAAAATTATTGGGAAAAATGTGTATTTCTGTACTCTCTTTTGTTTCATTGATCTGGGTGTCTTTTCCATCACCAGTACCACACTATCTCAGTTAGTATAGTTTTATGATAAATCTTAAAATTGGGTAGTGTGAATCCTTCAACCTTATTCTTTTTGAAATTGTTTTGGCTGTTCTAGTTCTTTTGCTTTTTCATATAAATTTTATAATTGCTTGTCTGTATATACAAAAATTTCTGCTGGTATTTGGATTGGAATTGTGTTATATCTATACCTTAATTTGGGGAGAATTGGCATCCTTACTATGGTGAGTCTTCTAGTCCATGAACACAGTGTGCTCCTACATTTACAGATCTCATCTATGCTCTGTAGTTTTTGGCATTGGTATGTATCCTATTTCAGATTCAAGCATTGAAGTCCTGATCCGCATTTCCTCAGAATGTAACCTTATTTGGAGACAGAGCCTTTAGAGAGGTAATGAAGTTAAAGTAAGGATGGGCCTGAATAAAATATGACTGGTGTCCTCAGAAAAGGAGAAATTTGGAGATAGCACACACAGAGAATGCCATGAAAGATGAAAGCAGAGATCAGTGTATGCAGGAGCCAATCAAAGCCAATGATTGCCCGCAAACCACTCGAAGCTAGAACAGAGGCGTGCAACAGATTTCTCCCTCATGGTGTGCAGAGGGAATCAACTTTGCCCACACACTGATCTTGGATTTCTAGCCTCTAAAACTGTAAGACAATACATTTCTGTTGTTTAAACCACTTGGTTTGTGATACTTTATTATGGCACCCCTAGGAAAACAAACATCAAATGTACATATTTTGTTAGATTTATTTCTAAGTATTTCATTTTTTGAACTTTCAGTGTCTAAAGTTCTAATTATTTCCCTGGTAAATGCTGAGTAGTTCATTTGCATCATATTGAGATAAGAATTTCTCAAATTTATCAGTATTTGTGATATTTCAACTAAAAATGCTATTGTTTAAAGGGACACTACAAATTTCAAGTCAGTTCTCTGGGCCATTACCAGTACTTATTTTTTCTTTTCATTCTCTCTTTAATTTAATTCACCCAATTAAATAACCTTGTGTACTATTTGGCAGCTTCATGGCATATTTGTGAAGGAATACTTTGAATCAGATTGTGTCTTGACTTTTTTTTTAAGATTTTATTTATTTATTTGACAGACAGAAATCACAAGTAGGTAGAGAGGCAGGCAGAGAGAGAGGAGGAAGCAGGCTCCTTGCCAAGCAGAGAGCCCCATGCAGGGCTCGATTCCAGCTCCCTGGGAATCATGACCTGAGCTGAAGGCAAAGGCCTTAACCCACTGAGCCACCCAGGTGCCCCTGGATTGTGTCTGGACATTTAACAAATTATATATATTTTTTGACAGAGCTAAGAGGTCCCTGGGTGGCTCAATCAGTTAAACTACTCAGGCCATGATCTCGGGGGTGCTGGGATTGAGCCTTTCATCCCCTGCTCAGCAAGGTGTCTGCTTCTCCTCCTCCCTCTGTCCGCCCTCCCCACTCATGTTCTTGCTCTCTCTTCCAAATAAATAAATGAATAAAATCTTAAAAAGAAGTAAGTAAAGCAGGCCAGCAGTCCTCAGAAAAAGATTTACGTATCTTGTTTTTTTTTTTTAAGGCTTTATTTATTTGACAGAGAGAGATCACAAGCAGGCAGAGCAGCAGGCAGAAAGAGAGGGGGAAGGAGGCTCCCTGCTGAGCAGAGAGCCCGATGCGGGGCTTGGTCCCAGGACCCTGAGATCATGACCTGAGCCGAAGGCAGAAGCTTAACCCACTGAGCCACCCAGGCACCCCTACATATCTTTTAAAAGTAAATCCATTACCTTTTTACTAGACTCATTTATTTTTCAAATAGAGGGCATTGTAAAGCCATGCTTATGAAGTCTCCGAGTTTTTTGTTAACTTCTCGTTCTTTACTCCCCGGAGCCCTCAGAGCCACCACAATGTAAGGCTAAAACTAGCCTCATATTACATTTAAGAATCAAATCAGTTTTCTAAATATTTCCCTAATCCATGCACATCTCCTCCTTGTCATCAGGAAGTCTTCTGTGGTTGTTGTCTGGCTCTCACTGGTGTAGTGGTTGCCTCCATGGTGTATCCCACTGATAATACTGGATATTCCTGTTTCATGAAATATTTGAATGCACTTTGTGGTTCTCCTTTCCCCAGCTGTGAGTCCACTTGCTCCCTGCGGGTGTCTTCAACCCTAGCATGGTGCTTCGTCACCATGCACTTAGCTGTAGTGTATAACAGCAGGTGCTCCCCATAGATCTACGCATTTAATGAATGAAAGGGGAAAAAAATGCAGCTGAGTTGAATAGTTTCCTCAAAAAATTCTGATTTTATAACCGTTTAATGTGACAATTATATTTTTTGGCATTTATTATCCATTTTACTGGAAGCCTAAGAAATCTGATGTATTCAATTTTATAGTTATAACCTAAATTAATTATACCTTACCAGTCAAATTGACTTTCAACACTGTATTCCAAACTTGTAATACTGGCCTCAGTATTGACATCCGGTGTTCAAGTAAAATATAAGCATCCTGACGTTATTAGTGAATCTAAACCTGAACATGCCAGGAATTGCAAGGTCAAAGATTCTCCTTTCCTCACTGTAGGAAGCCTGACTTACTAGTAAGTACTCTGGGGCATGAGAAGGAATCTGTGCTTTTCTGAACTGAAACTCTATGAGGTTGCCTCTGAATGTTTCACATATTGGTGAGAGCCTACTAAGGAGACATGCATTTATCTAGACAAGTGGTAACAGTGATGATTCTAACATACACATGTGGAATATTCACATAAGTAGTTTGGTATAAAAGACAGTCTGGCAGAGTGGATGAGGTACTGCCTGAAGTCTCTAGCATATAGGTTTCTGGTCTCCATTTCTTCACTTGGGTAAATCATTCTAAGGTCTCTGTTTTCATTTTCTCCCTTAAACATAGGCCTAATGGTATCCACCTTGTAGAGATCAGTAGGAATTAACTGCGGATAGTCCAGGACTCCTTAGAAAAGAGTTATATATTTTCCTAGAAAATGATTTTTGTACTGGCCCTGAAATAAATAGAATCTAGGTCAACTTTGCCTGATACTTATCTCCTAGGACGTTAGCAGCTAGAAGGTTAGGACTCTAACTGGGTGAAGTATTCAGCATACCGGGCTTGTGTCCACCCAATGGTGGCTTCACAGCTGAGTTTTTCTCTTTTGTCAAGATATTTGGAATTGTTTAGACATAGTCTATGAGTGCTCAGGAAATGCTGACTTAAAATACTTCATGAGTGAGTCATTCATCATCACATGTTCTGAGAGGTAGATAAGATATTGTCACCCTCACCTGCCCATTTTTATTTGATAGATGCTAATTGATATTATCTGACTTTCAAATGAATTATAAGAAGGTGGGTTTATTACGTCCCTTCTTATTAATTTTGGTTGAATAGTTTTGACTTTCACCTAACCCTGATGAATAGCTAGTATCTGGTTGTCTTGTGTTTGCTTCATGCCTCAGTGCTGTTGGGAATAATATAAAGGAAGCTGCCTTCCCTAAAGAGGGAGAGCAAAGGAAAACATAAGTTAGTAGAAAAAAAAAAGAAGAATGAATATAATGATAGTACAGAGATTTATTGATCCTTAAAAATCATGAGTCCCCTTGAAATAGAAGTTTTCTCTGGAGAACAGTCTGAGGTCTTATATATTTCCTAATAAAAATACAGATTAATGAAAATTTTGAAGTTAGTATTTAATTTTAATTTTAGTCATTTTTTAAAAAGATTTTATTTTTAAGTAGTCTCTACACTCAACATGGGGCTTGAACTCACAATCCTGAGATCAAGGGTCCCGTGCTCCACCAACTGAACCAGGCAGGTACCCCTTAAGTATGGTCATTTTAAAATGAATGTGTACAAATGCATAATGTGAAACAATATGTTTTTGTATATGAATAAATTGCTTGATGATTTGTAGACTAATAATGTTTTAAGAAAACCAATATTCTCACCTTACAAATTTTTCCAGTGTCAGTCGTCTAACCCAAAACCAGTTATTGGATTTAACAATTAAATATATGCTTTGTAGAGTAAATAATTCTCATTCCCATAATGGTAGTATGGTCTTAGTCTTTTTTTTCTATTTTAGCAACAGATCAGTTGAAAATAAAGTAAGTTGGGGTACCTGGGTGGCTCAGTGGGTTAAGCCTCTGCCTTTGGCTCAGGTCACGATCTCAGGGTCCTGGGATCCAGCCTTGCATTGGGCTCTCTGCTCAGCAGGGAGCCTGCTTCCCCCACCTCTCTCTGCCTGCCTCTCTGCCTACTTGTAATCTCTCTCTCTGTCAAATAAATAAATAAAATCTTTAATAAAAAAAAAGAAAAGAAAGCAAATGTTGATAGCACCAAACCAATTCACCATAATTATTTCTGATGAAGAAATTAACCTCAAACTAGGCTACTTTCTCATTTACTCATGACCTGTTTCAGCGACACCAATTACAGAAGGAAATGGAATTAGCTTTTGCTTGTATTTCTTGGTTGCACTGTTGTCTTAGCTTTGTTAATGGCTCCCTTCTCTTAACTGTTACAAGAGAAGAGGAGTAGCCATGCGGCCAATGGAGAAAATGGCAGGATACTCAGAGCTCTCTATAAGAATAACTTGGGAATTCAGATGGCTGGAAGTCTTCACATGAAATTTAGTTTGGAAGGCACTCTGAAAATCACTCTCAAAAGGCACTGTGTCAATCAATCTTTTCCACTAAGTTTATAACCTTGTCTTAAAGGAGCAGTGGAGGCACATCTTAAATTTCTACCAAAAGATAAGTCAATGACTTGAAAAAGACAGTTTACGCCAACAATATCAGTAACACCAAATTGCCCCATAGAGGAAGGTAAGAGAGTGAAAGCTGTGAGGAATGGAAGCACAGAGAACAGGTCGTCACACTACCATTTTCTGCAAGACCCTAAACTGTGATAAGTACCTGATTGCAGCTGTGTCTCAATTCCTAGCCTTTGAGCCAAGTTAGTACCACCTGGTGTGATTTGAAATGACCCCAAAAGAGCTGGTGATGCCTCATGTTAAATTGTGAAAGACATTCTATTTAGCAGGTATTATCCCTCTCCAAGTCAAAAAGGTTATTATATTTTTCCCAGTTCATTTTACCCCCTTCAATTCTGACATTAACTCAGAGTATCTTTGCCCATTAGAGGATCTCTTTCTGCTTTATTCATTCCAGCTTTTGCCTTGACGGTGGGACATAACCGTCAAGCTCTGTTCTTAAAAAGGAGTTTTATCATGGACAATATATCACAGATTATTTGGCCTGTTGGTTTTTCAGGTGTATGGGGTATTGCAGAAACACTGCCACTGGAGCTCTGTTGCTAAGACTTTTATTGTATATCTGCCCATAAGTTCTGTTTTCAGTGCTGATCCTGGAATTTCAGTGGACAAGTGAAGTGAAGTAAAGAGCAGATAGGGCAGATTATTGATAGGAGTTTCTATCAGCACACCTTCCTAAATCCTATCTACTCAAGGGTATTTTATTTCAACAGACAGTAAAAGCTACAGAATACCACTTTGTTCTATAGGCTGGTCTTGCTGATGATAATGTGCTGATTGGCTATAGTCCAGGAAGATGCCTTCCTTGACCCCTGTCCAACTCTGTTGAAGTCAGGGGTACAGCTTGATGTGAGAGAACTCCAGTCAAAAAACTTAGGGAAGCATCAGGGGAATTGGTTTGGCAATTTCCAGTCATTTTGTCTCTAGGCTGAGCAGCCTAGCTTTAGGAGTGTACAGTAGCACTAGAAAGGACAATATTTTAAAAACACCATGATGATCTTGCTCTGGAGTTCAGTGGGGGCTCTGCTATATTCTAAAGGAATCAGAAAAAAAGTTCCTAATTCAACTGAAGAATATCCCTAAGAAGATGAAATCATCTGATTATTCCAGAGGACGAATGAGATGGGGAGATTACATAGGCTTTTAGGGGGAGACTGAGTCTTTCATGTGCATATCAGTCTGATTTCAGGTGTATGACGAGCTTTTAAGATGCCCTTTATACTTTTCTAGGGACTTTGGTCAAGGGAAAAGATATATGCAAACTCTTTTTCTCCCTACCCAAAGAGAGGTACATTAAAGTGGTTTTTTTCCTCCCTAAAACAACTACCATGAAACTAAAGGAGGTGGTTGGCTAGCACCTGGGATTGCCTAGGTTACTTCAAGAGAAAATAGATGAGAAAAGGAGGAGAAATAAAAAGTATCAGATGGGGGGCACCTGGGTGGCTCAGTCATTATCTCAGGGTCCTGGGATAGAGCCCCGAGTCGGGCTCTCTGCTCAGCGGGGAGCCTGCTTCCTCCTCTCTCTCTGCCTGCTTCTCTACCTACTTGTGGTCTCTATCAAGTAAATAAAAAAAAAAAAGTACCAGGCGGTAAGAAACGTTGACTTCTTTTTTCAAATCTATTGCTGTAATCTAAACCATTTCCCAGATCAGTTTTCCCATCTCTTATAGGAGAGATGCCTCTTCCTATCCATGATTCTTAGTAAGAGTATTGTGAAATTTATCAATTGCTTATGAGGAAACACAGTGACAAATATTACATAAAATAACACTATTTTATTTATGTATCTGTAAGTGGAGAGTGATTATATATTATTCAATAGTGGTTTTATGGGGTCCAGTTCAGCTACTTAGGCAGGCCATGCTGAAATAATTTATCTCAGAATATCCTGTTGCTTTGTACTGGCACATTAAGAGAAAAAGTTCTCTAATATTCATTTTGATGCACAATTAGTTTCGGGGAAATGTCTTGGACAGATTGTAGTCTTGTATTGCAGAGTTGAAATTTAGTGATTTCAACATAGTTGTCTTCAGTGCCAACATAAGCCAAAGATAAATTATATCTAATCAGTAAAATGTGTTTAATACATGACCTACAGGTTGTGGGAACCAACTAATATTTGTAAGCATATTATCCAAATACTTAAGTGGAGGGCATTGTAGAAGTTGCATTATAATATATTGGGTTCAAGTTAAAAAACAATTCTAACTTGCATAGTGTCTGGAAGAAGAGGAAATGGAAAAGAAAAAAGACATTTTTAGTTAGGCTAATACTTTCTATCCTGAAATGTAACTTGGATGTTATAAAGAAGAATAAAACAGTTAGAAAACAATTCATAAAACTAGTATTGAAAAGATTGACAAAGAATACTACTCCCCCACACCGCCTTTTCTCTGAAGGCTAACCTCCAAACAAAATCTTAGGCTGAAGTTTTAAATGTCTGCTGCAGACAATTGCCACTTTCCAAGTACAGACTGCCAAGTGCACAAAGAGCAAAGTTTAGTCAAAGTTCATTTTCAGGTCATCCACCCTGGACCCATCAATCTGGGCAACCTCTGGGTAACCTCTTCCAAGCTTGTGGACTGGAGCGGGATCCTTTGCAGCCTCAGTAGAGCATGCAACGATTAATTTGTGTTAAATAGGAAATTAAACAGTCATGTACAGTGTAGAATGGAGGTCAAAAAGTGGATCTTGAGGTACATTCACAATCTCTGTTTGGGGGTCCTCTCCGCCTGGCAGGAAGGTAGGGCAGACTCAGGAGAGAAATAATTGTGTAGGACAAACATTACAAAACCTCCATCACAAAAAAAGCATACATAAATAGGAGAGAAATTTGACTTGAGAATAAGTCACCAGCGTTTTTAATGTTGCTCAGACATGCCTGCCTTTCAGAAGACTTAGGGTGAGAACTGAGGCAAAAATGACTGCACAAATCGGGTGTATTAATCCAGAAAACTCACCGTTGTCCTTGAACTTACTTCTGATTGTAGCCTAGCTTTGTATTCATGAACTAGAGATTCTGTCATGAGAAAGTGAGAGGAAAGGTCTAATGTGGAGTTCTATTGAGTGAATTCTATTTGTGAATTCATGGTGAATCGAACCATTGTCTTCCAAGATACCATTTTGACATAATTAGATAAGTTGAATGTTAGCAGTAGCAATGCACACAGGAAATTTTGAAAAATAAAATGCTATTCATTTCTTAGCAATAGAAGAATGCAAAGTTTCCATCTATTATCTTATCCAAACACTGGGACATCTACCTCTTCCTTTCTTTCTTCCTTTCTTTTCTTTCCTTCTATCATCTATCTATCTCTCTATCTCTCTGCTGATCTCTATCATCTTTCTATTCTATCACCATCATCATCATCACTGATCTGGAATTTTATTATAATAAATATCATGACTTGGAAGTTAATTTTTATATTAGTAAAATAGGAATTAAAAAACCATGGTATTCTATGTTGTATATGAGGATGTGATCAGATTTATAAAGGGTTTTGTTCTCTTTTTTATCTTTTTGATGAACTTAGTACAATATGTCTATATTGACAAATTATAGATCAAGTAAAATAGTATGCCATACATGTGACAAAGAATAAAGTCTAAATAATGAAATGTAAATACAGGTGGTTGAAAGAGGAATTGTTTAAAGTTACAATACTTTTATAAGTTATTAAACACTCCCCATTTCTTCTAGTGAGAATTATATACTTTTTCCTCTCTGCCTCCATGAAACTTTATTCCTTCTTTATTATTGTACTTTTCTTGTATTATGTTTTATGTTATGGCTTCTCCTATAGTATTTTTGAAAGTAAGTAATGAGTATAAATTCTACTTTGAGATCTCTAAAAGAACTTCAATGTGATATACAAATTTTTGATTTTTAAGGAATGGTTACAGAGTGACAGTTACTGTAATATTATCATAGCTTAGTGTATATCTTTGTAATTGAAGAGAATACTGAATTTGAGTTAGAGGTTAGTGGAAATAAAGATTTAATTTTTCCTATGCAAATTCACACCTGCTTTGTTAAGAATCTCTGTTATAGTATAAAGAAGTGAAGAAGGCAAGGATAGAATCCTTAGGCATTCTAGTGTTTAATGGTTGAATAGAGGGGATGTAAAGGAAGCTGGGGAGAAGTGGCCAAAGGGGTAGAAAGGGAATTGTGAGAGTGATTAATTAAGCTAAGGAATGAGAGCACCCAAATTTAAGTAAAAAGGCCAAGATAAATTCTTATTAAAAAGATTCTGTAGGATTTGATCAACAGAAACCTTTGCTTTAATGATTTCTGACTTTTATGGCAGCCATTAGCCTTATAGAGGTTTGGGAGGAGTAAGTTATTTTTTTCCTCTAGCTCATCAGACCATCAAGTTTGGATTTGTAGAGCTTAGGTACCAAATCCTATAACACAAAAGATAACCTTGAGGCCTTTTCTGGCCATAAAAATATCAGTCTCATAAAATGATTAAAATTGATAATGTTCAGTCTATAAATTAATCAGGGGAAATGGAGACATAAATTTTAGCAACTTCGTGTCATGAGTTTGTGTAAAGGATTTTGTTAGAAGAAATAGACTTAAGACCACGTGACATGTGAACTATGTTTCCAGATAAGGAGATGGCTGGGCAAATGAATCCTTGTTTAATCACCTGTTCTATTTTTTATGATTTAATATATGAATCTCTTACACGATTGCATTTTAGATTT
This sequence comes from Taxidea taxus jeffersonii, assembly GCA_003697995.1. Classification (NCBI taxonomy): domain Eukaryota; kingdom Metazoa; phylum Chordata; class Mammalia; order Carnivora; family Mustelidae; genus Taxidea; species Taxidea taxus. Next base: position 75,266 of record RCUC01135745.1, read on the forward strand.
GATTGATTTTGGTTTTTAATTGTTAAATATGGAATTGATTAGACTTAGTTTTATGGGAATATAATTGGATGTAAATTAGGCTTTGGTAAAACTTAAATTGAAAATATATTAGACAAATTCCTTAACCTTTTCTTTTTTTGCCTCAGTTTCTTCATTTGTAAAATTAAAGCATTGGACGAGATGACCTTGAAAGTCCTTATGAGGTCTAATAGTTGAAGACTCCTGTTTTATGTAGAGGAAATAACTATGTAGTTAATCAAAGGCTTCATTTTTCAAGTGATTATTTTGGCTTCTGAAAGCTTATGAGAAATCCCTTCACTTATGACTATTTGTATCCATTATCTAGACATTGTCCTCATATATTTGGGGGCTAGTAATCATGTCAGTGCTAACATGGAAAACAGTGTCTTTCTTTGCCATAGTCAAATTTTAAACATAAAGGATGACAGGCTCTAAGCAACCAGTGCTGTCTGTCTGACCCACCTATATTGAATTATTACAAAATCATAGTCATTTTTAAAATTGTTTCATATCTTGAGACTATGCCTACCAGGTCACATGGCTAGCAGGCAGAGCTGCGTGCCAGCAGCCTGATGCCATGATGTGGAGTTCATTCCTGTTGTCCCTTCCTTGCAGTCAAAGCTGGCTGCCTTTCATGTCATTTAGTAAAGTCATCAGAGTATGACATGTGCTACCTCCAGAGCCTGAAGAGGTATACCAGGTGTCTTTCTTAGTTGTAGAAATTCCAGGATATAATAATTTGTGTCTAACTTTTGAGGGAATGTTCTGGCATATCAAAGATCACTTCACTGTTACGTGAGGTCCCTGAATCTTTGTAAGGTTTTTCCTAGACTCTCTGGAGCACATGTATCTTACCAAGACCTCCCATATACTTGTCAGTTCTTACTCATCTGGTATGAATAACATAATGTCATCAATATGGTAGACCATTGGGATGTTTTGTGTAATGTACAGATGGTCCAGGTGATTCATTTGGACTATATTATGACAGAGGCTTCAGAGTTAACATAGCTTTAGGGTGAAACAAAATGTGTCTGGTTGTCCATCTCACGTGAATATAAACTACTTCTGATCCTCTTTCCTGATAGGAGTAGAAAAGATCACATATGTCAGGTAGCTTGTACCTGAGGATATATATATATATATTTTTTTTTTTAAGATTTTATTTATTTATTTAACAGACGAGATCACAAGTAGGCAGAGAGGCAGGCAGAGAGAGAAAAGGGAAGCAGCCTCCCTCCTGAGCAGAGAGCCCAACAAGGGGCTTGATTCCAGGGCCCTGGGATCATGACCTGAGCCAAAGGCAGAGGCTTTAACCCACTGAGCCACCCAGGTTGCCCCTACCTGAGGCTATATTAATCTGCTTTAGTAAGTATACCACATCTGGCACATAGTTGTAATTGATTAAGTTTGTGGTTGTCACCTGTCATGTGTAGGATGCAGCTAGGTTTGTAGGGTTCATTAGGGCTATGATGTATTTAAATAGGTTATTATGGTAACTACTGCCTCTGCATTCTTTAGGGCTATAAGGATGGCACTAACTTCTGCCACTACCCCCAAGATGAAATAGTATTTTTAGTTGTGAAAGGGCAGTTTCAGAAGTTTACATTAGGCTTTCTCTACTATGATAGCTTTACCCTATATGCCAAGGATCAGTTGTAGAGGTTCTGCAGATTACCAAGTATGTCCATTTCAGTTATTGATCTGGTGACCAAGGCAATGACCACCATGGACTTAATGCACCTGCTGTAAGCTAGAGTTGGGCCAGGACTGTACTTAGTACCTGGTTCCCTTCATCTCCACTCTAAAAGAGAGCCATCATGAGTCTTTGGGTCTCTGATTATCAATGTTTATGAATTAATTTATTTTATTTTAATTCCAGCATAGTTAACATACAGTGTTATATTAGTTTCAGGTATACAATATAGTGGTTGAACAATTCTATGTATTACTCGGTGCTCATCAATATAAGTGCGCTCTTTATTCTCTGTTGCCTATTTCATCCATTCCTCCATCCACTTGCCCTCTGGTAGCCATTTGTTTGTTCTCTGTAGTTAAGAGTGTTCTTGGTTTGTCTCTTCCTCTTTTTCCTTTTGTTTGTTTCTTTTTTTAGTTCAAGTTTTTATTTAAATTCTAGTTAGTTATGGTAAAATTGGCTTCAGGTATAGAATTTAGTGATCCATCACTTACATAAAGCACCCAGTGCTCATCACAGGTGCCCTCCTTCATGCCCATCACCCATTTAGCCTATGCCCCTGCCCACTTCTACTCCAGCAACCCTCAGTTTGTTCTCTATATTTAAGAGACTCTTTTATGGTTTGCCTCCCTCTTTTTTTCTTCTTTCCCCTATGTTCATCTGTTTCTTAAATTCCACATATGAATAAAATCAAATGGTATTTGTCTTTCTTTGACTTATTTCACTAAACATTATACTCTCTAGGTCCATCCATGTGGCAAATGGTAAAATTTCATTCTTTTTTATGCTTAGATAATATTTATTGTGTGTATATATATATACATATTTATATATACATATTGTGTGCATATATAGTAAATAATATTCATTGTATCTATATACATATATGTATATGTGTATATGATGATATCTTCTTTATTTATCATTAGATGGAAATTTGGGTTGCTTGCATAATTTGGCTATTGTAAATAATGCTGCAATGAACATAGGGTGCGTATATCTTTTCCAATTAGTGTTCTTGTAATCTTTGGGTAAATACCCAGTCTTGTGTTTACTAGATCATAGGGTAGTTCTATTTTTAATTTTTTGTGGATCCTCCATATTGTTTTTTACAACACTTGCACAGTTTGCATTCCTACCAATTGTGCACCAGGGTTTCTTTTTCTCCACATCCTGGCTAACACTTATTTCTTATGTTTTTGATTTTAGACATTCTGACTGGAATTTCTCATTGTAGCTTTGATTTACATTTCGCTCATGATGAGTGATGTAGAGCATCTTTTCATGTGTCTGTTGGCCATCTGGTTTCTTCTTAGGAGAAATGTTTGTTCATGTTTTCTGCCCCTTTTAAATTGTATTATTTGTTTTTGGTCTGATGAGTTATATAAGTTCTTTATATATTTTGGATACTAGCCCTTTATTAGATATGTCATTTGGTAATAGCTTCCCCATTCAATTGTTTTTTAGTTTTCTTGATTGTTTCCTTCACTGTACAGAAGATTATTTTGATATAATCCCAATAGTTTAATTTTTGCTTTTGTTTCCCTTGCTTTAGGTGACATGTCTAGAAAAATCATGGTATGGCTGATGTCAGAGACATTACTGCCTGTGCTCTCTTGTAGGATTTTTATGGTTTCAGGTCTCACATTTAGGTCTTTAATCCATTTTGAGTTTGTTTTTGTGTATGATGTAAGAAAGTTGTCCAGTTTTATTCTTTTACATGTAGCTGACTATTTTTCCCAGCATCATTTGTTGAAGATACAGTCCCATTGCATATTCTTGACACTTTGTTCAATTAATTGAACATAGAATTATGAGTTTGTTTCTGGGGTTTGTATTCTGTTCTGTTGACCTAAGTATCTATTTTTGTGGCAGTACCATTCTGTTTTAATTACTATGGTTTGTAATAGAACTTGAAATCTAGAATTGTGATGCTTCCAGGTTTGTTTTGCTTTTCAAGTTTGCTTTGGCTATATGGGGTCTTCTGTGGGTCCATACAAATTTTAGGATTGTTTGTTCTAGTTGTGTGAAAAACTAGTTGTATTTTGATAGGAATTGTATTAAATTTGTCGATTGCTTTGGGTGGTATGGACATTTTAACAGTATTTGTTCTTCCAGTCCAGAAGCATGGCATATCTTTCCATTTGTTGATATTGTCTTCAGTTTCTTTCATCATTTATTTTATAGTTTTCAGTACAGGTCTTTCACCCTCTTGGTTAAGTTTACTCCTAGCTATTTTATTATTTTTGGTATAGTCATAAATGGGATTGTTTTCTTTTTCTTTTTCTTTATCTCCCTCTCACTTCCTCCTTCCCTTCCTCCTTCCTTCTTCCCTTCCGTCCTTCCTTCCTTCCTTTTTTGTAAATGGGATTGTTTTCTTAATTTCTCTTTCTGGTGCCTTATTATTAGTGTATATAAATGCAATGAATTTCTGTACATTGATTTTGTGTGCTGTGACTTTACTCAGTTCATTTATTATTCTAGTAGGTTTTTTTAGTGGGATCTTTAGGGTTTTCTATATATAGTGTTACATCATGGGCAAATAGAGTTTTACTTCTTCCTTCATCCAATTTGGATGCCTCTTACTCTTTTTTCATTCTGATTGCTGTGGCTAGGACTTTCAATACTGTGTTGAATAAAAGTCATGAGAGTATATGTCCTTGTCTTGTTCCTGACCTTGTGGGTAAAGTTCTGTTTTTACCCACTGAGTATGATGTTAGCTGTAGGTTTTTCATATATGGTCTTCATTATATTGAGACATGTTCCCTCCAAACTTACTTCGTGGAGAGTTTTTATCATGAATAGATGTACTTTGTCAAGTGCCTTTTCTGCATCTATTGAAATTATCATGATTTTTATCCTTTCTGCTATTGATGCGATGTATCCTGTTGATTGATTTGGAAATATTTAACCATCCTTGCATCCGGGAAATAAATCTCACTTCATCCTGGTGAACAACTTGTTAAATGTATTATTGGATTCAGTTTGCTGATATTTTGTTGAAGATTTTTGTGTCTATGTTCATTGGAGATGGTGGCCTGTAGTTCTCCTTTTTGTATTGTGTTTTTCTGGTATTGGTATTGGGTAATGCTGGCCTCACAGAATGAATTTGGAAGGTTTTTTTCCCTCCTCCTCCTCCTTCTTCTTCTTTTTTGGGAATAGTTTGATAAGAATAGATATTAGCTCTTCTTATCAATGTTAATTTTAGATTTAAAAAGTGTCAGTGTTCCTCTTTTCCAGGTTAATGATTATCTGAGTAAGTGACCGTAGGCCATTTTAAGCAAGGACTACCACATATGCTTGCTGTGCTGTTGCAAGGTTTTGCTCCTAGGGACCCACCATCTCTTTCAGTCACTGGATTGTAGGTCTAAGAAATGGATCAGTTTGCAAAGTGGGTTTTTTACTGAGGCAGCTGCCCTAAACCTCTTGATTATTCATCCTTGATTTTTTGTTGTTGTTGTTATTGCATGAATAAAGAAATACTTATTGGGTGCCCATCTGTTTCCCTTGGAATTCTGTGTTCGTTGAATCATCTCCATAGCTCCTTGGGAGCATTACCCACTCATAATGATAATAGCCTCCACCTTGCTTCTGATGGTTCAGCATCATCAGTCCTTGACCTCTATTACTATTTCTGTTATCCCTAGTCGACTCTATCATGTCTCTTGCTTTCTGTAATAGTATTTCCTACCATTAGTCCTGGTCTACAGAGAACAGCCACCATTGGGTTTCTCAGTGATTCTGGTGCCCTCTAAGCAGTATATTCTTTTTGTTTTTTAATAGATAACTGAGATTTTTATTATAGTAAAACATCATAACTACAATTTTCATGATTTACAAGCCCTATAGAAGCAGCAAATATATACACTTCACAGTTTATGTGCAATAAACAGAGTAAAAAAGTAATCACAAATTTTATTTCTGGTATCCACTGCTCCTAAGCAGTATATTCTTTAGTATGTTCTCTAAGCTTTCTCATGGAATATAGTCTACTGATGGGATTCTAGCCATTTGTAGTACATCTACTGTAGAATGCCCAGTTCCCTGAACCTGTTGATCCTTTCTTCCACATCTGGCACTTCTGCTTCACTTTGGTGTGGATCATAGCCTTTTTTAGACTTCCAAGAACTATCCCAGGCATGTTTGCATTGTTACCAGGTCCCTGCCAGGATGTTAAATCATGTGTCATGGGAGAATGCTTCCACATCAACAAACTTCCCTTGATGCAATTTGTGTTTTATCTGTCCTTGACCCAATACCATCGGGGTCTAGTCATACTTCCTTGGCTCCCACTGGCATGTATTTTCTAGGCCCTGTAACTTCTTTAGTATATTTTGCCTTTTCTTCCTCAATAGGCCCAGAGCTTTCCTGGTCAGGTTATGTCATGACTTGATCCTAACAATTGGTTTGGTAGCTAGAGAAGTACGTGGAGGAGGATCCTGAGCAGGGTACCTGGTATCTTTCAAAGAGGAGGCTCTACATCAACTGTAGGGAAGGAGGGAGCACTAGCCTTCAACACTTGGGCAGGTCCAGAAGTTTCAGTGAAACTTAAGGTTTCTAAATTTTTAAATGCATCAATCCAGATGTTCCCATCCCATATTTCATGGTCCTATTTCTTCCTCATCAGGGCTCTGACCTTAGAATAACAGGCCTGTTGAGGCTGAGAATTCAGAAATTTTCTGGAAATGTGCTATGTCATAATTAAATACGGGGTCTGATACTTAGCTTTTCCAGCCCATTGGCTGCAAGAGTAGAGCCCCATTGTATGCCGCTAAAGAAGCCCTATGGCTTTCACATTTTGCTTTAAACTAATGGTTAGTTATCTTTACCCTTTCATTATAATCAGCATTGCTAAATCCTCCAGATTACTGAAATACCTGAGATATTGCTTATTCCAATGCATTCCCTTCCACCAGTTTGCTATTGGTGGGAGTTATAACAATGGAACTGTTATAGTATGCCAGGGGCTGTCAGTAATCTACCTAGCCCCAGTGATGGGTCCACACTACCAGCTGGCCAATGGGTAAGCCAGGTCCAACATTTCATTCTAGATTCTACTTCCTAGGATTACTCTGGGGTCAGTCTCTTAGGTCAAATTCCCTGGAATATACCCTGAGACAGACTTGTATATTCAGGAGCTTTAACAGGCATGAGATAAATAAAGAAGTAAAGGAAGCAGGACTGAGCAAAAGGAGAGATTGAATGGTGATGCAGTTGCAAGGAAAGCTTCAGCGGATCATATGAGGGATTCTAGAGCTGGGATGGCCTCTAAGGACTGTCTCAATTTGAGGCAGGTGGAGCAAAATTTGAATCCCTACAGAGAGCAGTCACTAAATGAAATTTACCCTCAAAGATGGAGTGAACTTTGGACAGATGGCTTTCTTCTTTCAAAGGCCAAAGAAGGAAACTTGATTGTAAGCAGTCAGTAGCCAACATTTGGCAGACACAGAAATAAATGTCATGGTCCTGCATGGGGATCTTGGCAGCACATGATAGTATTGGCTACAGATGTCATAGGAAATGGTGTTTTAGCATTCTTTAAGTTTGTCTCTGATTTGTGTCATTTAAAAATATTTATTTTGGGGCATCTGGGTGGCTCAGTGGGTTAAAGCCTCTGCCTTCAGCTCAGGTCATGATCCCAGCGTCCTGGGATCGAGCCTTGCATCAGGCTCTCTGCTCAGCGGGGAGCCTGCTTCCTCCTCTCTCTCTGCCTGCCTCTCTGCCTACTTGTGATCTCTGTCTGTCAAGTGAATAAATAAAATCTTTAAAAAAATATTTATTTTTATTTTATATTTTTAATATTTATTTTATCATTTTTAAGTTTTTATTTAAATTCCAGTGGTATTAGTTTAGTACAGCATAATATTAGTTTCAGTGTACAGTTTAGTGATTCAACTCCAGGTGCTCATCACCACAAGTGCCCTCCTTGATCCCCATCTACCACTTCACCTACCTTCCCTCTGATAACCATCTGTTTTCTATAGTTAAGTCTGTTTCTTGGCTTGTCTCTCTTTTTTTTCCTTTGCTTGTTTGGTTTCTTAAATTTCTCATATGAATGAAATCATATGGTATTTGTCTTTCTCTGATTAACTTATTTCACTTAGCATTTTATTCTCTAGCTTCACCCATGTTGTTGCAAATGGCAAGATTTCATTCTTTTTTATGGCTGAGTAATATTTCCTTGTATACATATGCCACATCTTCCTTATCCATTCATTAGTTAATAGACATTTGGGCTCTTTCAATAATTTGGCTATTGTAGATAACACTGGTATAAACATTGGGTATTTTTATTATTTTTAAAATTTATTTTATGTAACCTCTACCCCCAACATGGGGCTACAGTTCATGACCTAGATATCAAGAGTCACATGTTCTACTGACTGAGCCAGCCAGATGCCCCTGTGTCATTGTGTTTTAGTAGTATTCTTAAAAATGAGTGTTCTCATTTATGAAAAAAGTGACCTCATCCAAAAAACCAAAGCCTTCAAACTTTCTAATTTCTAACCTTTTTTTCATCTGACTTCTAAATTGAATTTTCTTAAAATTTGTAGTAATTAGAGAAATTGATATGTTTTGGGGGTTTAATAAAAGTAAGTTAGCAAAAAGTCCATATCAGAAAACACTGGTTGCTTAGAGCCTATCATGCTTCCTGTTTAAAAATGCTTTGGTTTGGGGCACCTAGGTGGCTCAGTGGGTTAAGCCTCTGCCTTCGGCTCAGGTCATGATCTCAGGGTCCTGGGATGGAGCCCTGAATTGGGCTCTCTGCTCAGTGGGGAGCCTGCTTCCTCCTCTCTCTCTGCCTGCTTCTCTGCCTACTTGTGATCTCTGTCTATCAAGTAAATAAAAAAAAATAAAATAAATGCTTTGGTTTGCTACCATATTCCTCTCCAGGAAGATTCTTCCTACCACCTCCCCCCAATCTGGACCAAGGCATACTTCGTTCCAGCTGCTGAGAGTGTTGGTTGCTGTAGCTCACACATTCCCTCTGTAGTTCCTCTATAGGAATTGCACTTGGCTGAAGGAAGCCACTTTACAAATGGTTATGCCCCAGCCCCAATTCCATGACACCCCTCATCCCTTGGTTGGGGCACATGGGATGCAAGAGCTTGGTCCCCTTGCCTCAGTTTAGGACAACTTGGAAGGACCATTGCAGCTAATGTTCACCACAGGAGATGCTAAGGTCTCTTGCAATTGCCTCATAGTTCAAGCCTTTCCTCATCCAATTCTGCCTTCCCTTTTTCTTTATGTGTATTGCACCTGAGAGCATTTTCTGATAAATTTACCACAGGCAAATATCCATCTCAAATCTCTTTCTAGAAAACCCAACCTGAGAAAGCATCCTTTTTGTCACTTGATTATGAAAGAAAAGGAAATCATCCCTCCAAATAATAATGATAAAACAATGTAGATACATAATGTATTATGTTCTAAAATCTAATTTTCAAAGGCAGGAGTCACATTTCCTATTAAGCATATCAACATGAAAATGTATTTAAATTGATTATTCTGACTAAATTTTTAGTGCCTGCTATCCAATTGCAATTAGCAGTTTGTTAGTTATAATCAGAAAACTTCAATTACTCTTCTTTTTCTCTCACATATGGTTTCAGATAATAACTCTGGGAATGGTCTTTCAGTAAAATGAGTTTTGTCAGAAAGAGTAGGGAAAAGACATTTCAAGATTTTGAGGGAACTATGTTATTGCCAACCCTACGAAACAAGGCAAATTAAAAAAAATATTCTCAGAAACAAAATTAGAGTTACCTTGGCAAAGAAATTTAATGTCTCTGAGCATCACTTGTACCCTTTTGTAAAACAGGGACAATGCCGACACTTTTAGCATAAACTTTGGTTTAATGTTCATTCAGCCTAGACTCCTCTTAAAAGCATTTTGAAGCTATATTATAGACTTCTGTAGCAGGCAACATAGCTGAGTGGATGTTCAGAGAACACTTTTTAGGGAAGGACATTTAAAATACTGGATAAAATATTTTAAAAACCCATATTTTTAAATGCGTGGCTAATTTGTGAGCTGAAAGGAAAATCTTCAGAAATCAAAATGAGAAAGCATAAATTTAGATGAACAAGCAAGTCCAGTATTGGGCATTGGTCAGAGAGGAGGGATGGGAAGGGAAGAGTATTTGCGTTGTCCAGATAGCCTACCTGAATTTGTTTATAATGCATGTGGAAAAGGCAACAAAGCTTGAGGCCTTCCTAGATGGCAAGATCACAAAGTTGCTACAGCTGTCAGAGGCCACAAGAGCAACCTTTTCTCCCTTGATTGCTTAGACATGACTGTGACACCAGTCCAATGTGCCTGCCATACTAAGGGAACATGTATTAAGATTTCTAAATGGTCAACTAGTGAGGAGCAGGTGCCTCCTACTGTTCCCCGTAGGAGCTTCACCATATACAAAAATCAATTCCAGTCAGCTAAAGGATGTCAGTGTGAAAGGCAAGTCTTCAATACTTTTAGAAATAAATATGTAATTTCTGTGTAGGAATGGATTCTAAATACATCAAAATCATAAAACATGAAGAAAAAGTGATAAATATGATAACATTAATTTATCAAAAGATTCCCCCAAACAGAGGAAATGTCTAGTCACAAACTGGGAGAAAATATGTGCAACATATATAACCGATAAAGAATAGTGTCTAGAACTTAAAAAAAAAACAACAACCCTGCAAACCAGTAAGAAAAGGTAAACAATCTGCTGGAAGAGAAGGTAAAAGATGTTAACAGACATTTCACAAGAGAGGAAAAAGAAATAACCAATAAACTTATGAAAAGTTGTTCAACTTTATTAGTAATCAGGGATGTGCCAAGGTAAGCCATGGTGAGATACATTTTACACTATTATATTGGCAAAACTTAGAGTATTGTAATGCCAGAATTTGTTGAAGATGTAATAACCTGCATAATCATTTTAGGAAATGCCTTAGCATGATCTAATGAAGCTGATATACTTCATACACCCTTCATAACTTCTATAACCCATCAATTTTATATATACACTTCGTAATATTTTCTAATTATAAGTCCTGATGTGCTTGGAACAATCTGATTTATACCACCTTTCCTAGGATAATTTTAATAATATCTCTTTGCTTCCCCCAAGTTTTTCTAGCTTGATAAAATTTATTGTTATCTTCCTAGTTAAAGTACATATATAATTTACTTAATGAATCCTTATTAACAGATATTAGGTTTTGGCAATTTTTTTTTACTCATTTTGCACCATCAAATTTTTCCTTCTAAAAATATGTAGGCAGTATGAAGCAATTAAATTCAACTTCTAGATTTGGTCCACCATCAGTAGGGCATACATGTCTGTCTCATGGGATCTGCTTAAGTCAGGCTGATAGTTAAGAACCCTCAAAAGTCAGTAGCACTTGATGGCTAACAGGGGATCATCTGATCTAGCTATAGCTATTCTTTCTGATTCTCTATTCATCTCTTGGTGATCATATAAATCTTTTTTTGCTTCTCTTAACATCCTAAAACAACATTTTTTCCTTGAGAGAGATACATTTTTTTCCAGATTTCCTTAGAAATATTTTAAAAGAAAAGTACTTCGAGAGGACAGTATCTCAGCCTCTAAATCACTTAAAAATGTGATTCAGAATCTCCTGAAAGTTTTCTGCCTACCCCCTTACAAAACGAATCCTGTTTTTCATGAAACAAGAATTCTTGAAACAAGTAAACAAAAAAAATTATAGTAGTCTTGTTACTTTTTATTATGTCTTTATGCATTTTATCTTTTTTCTTTTCCTTAAAGTCTTTGTGTATTTTAAATTAGTATATCCCAGTGGTTGATTTTCACCACGATTGCATGTTTTTTCAACCTTCACCTATAGACAGTCTACTTAAATATAACTTAATTTTATATGAAGAAATGCATTCTGAGTTAGTAAATGGGGGATTGACAATAATTCTAAATTCTGTCACCTTAATATATAAAGGCATATTCATAATGTGTTTAGCTTATCTAAGTAAACCCCACTTAAGCATAATATTTTATCTTTAGCAAACTCCTTCTGTAGTCCTTTCCATCTTTCCATCCTCAAATACTTATCAAGCCTATAATTTGCTATTGATAGAAAGATGGGCCCATGAAATAAACATACATTTTCTCAGTGCTTGATATACCCTACTATAAATTAAATGTCTTTTTTTATTTTTATTAACATATAATGTATTATTTGCTTCAGGGGTACAGGTCTGTGAATCCTCAATCTTACACATTTCACAGCACTCACCATAGCACATACCTTCCCCAGTGTCCATAACCCAACCACCCTATCCCTCCCCCACCACCGCTACCTCCCCAGTAACCCTGAGTTTGTTTCCTGAGATTAAGAGTCTCTTATGGTTTGTCTCCCTCCTAAATTATCTGTCTTTTAGAAAGTACATTATTTTCCCATGTCCTAAGACTATTTTTAGAAAATGGAAACAGTGGCTTTGGGTATACGACAAAGATAGAATTGGACAGCATACATACTAGGTCAGTATATATTGTTCTAGCAGTTTAAGCTAGTTCTAAGAGTGTTAGAACCATTATATCTCTCTATAATTTAATCTCATGGTGTGAAGTTCAGCTGAACTAAATCCAACTAACCAAATTGTTTAGTTACATACAATTCTACCACAAAATAAAGAAAATTCTCTTTGTGGACCATACAAAACACTAGCAGATTGGAATAATACTGTCAACTTAAAGAGATTAAACTCAGTGGTAGCAAGCTGTGTCCACTGAAGGTCAGAATTGTTCAGTTTAGGAGGTCTTGAAGGTTTGTATAAAGACTATGGTTTTATTGATAATTTTTCCCATGTCATAACCCAAGAGGGTCATTAAGGGGATTTTTGTTTGTTTGTTTTTAAGAAATACAATGATAGTCTTTATGTCTTCATTGGAAAAATAATTTGCTTGACAGCAATATTGATTAATACTTACTTGAGAAACCCCGAGTTAGTTCCAAAAGAATTTCATAGCACAAGGTTTGAGAGGTTTCCCTTCCTCCTTTATTGTGTGAAGAGAGAGAGAGAAAAAAACCATTCTCAGTGACACTTCAAATGTAAATTACCCAGTTTAAAAATGATCAAAGACAGAGGAAAACATGTTGAAGAGCACTATGACTGTCTTGAATCACATTTCTAAGGGCATGACACCAGTGACATGATTGCTTGCCTTTTGTGTTATTAGACTATGATGGGAAATAACCACTGAATTCTGACTGAGATAAACCATCAAAAGATTATGTTCCCCATATCAAACTGTCAATTCACACATCTTATTTATCTCTTGGTTCTTCCTTTGGGAGGCCAAATATGGGTGAATGCCAGTGTGATGTTCGCTAAGACTTGGACTGGTCTTACCCACAAGATTAAGCAGCGCTGCTTTTTCTGCTAATTACAAGACAGCTTCGAATAACTATTTCTCCCCCCCCACCTTTATTTAGATATACTAGATATATAATATTATTTAAGTTTAAGGCATACAGTGTAATGATTTGCTATATGTGTATATTGTGAAAAGGTTACCACAATGTTAGTTAACACATCTACACCTCACATAGCTACATTTTTTTGGGCGGTGAGAACCTTTAAGATTTACTCTCTTAGCAACTTTCAAATATGCAGTGCAGTATTGTTAACTATACTCACCACAGCATATTACATCCCCAGAACTATACACCACTATTTATTACATCCCCAGGACTTATTCATCTTATAACTAAAAGTTTGTACCCTGGGGCGCCTGGGTGGCTCAGTGGGTTAAAGCCTCTGCCTTCGGCTCAGGTCATGATCTCAGGGTCCTGAGATCGAGCCCCACATCGGGCTCTCTGCTCCGCGGGGAGCCTGCTTCTGCCTCTTTCTCTCTCTGCCTGCTGCTCTACCTACTTGTGATCTCTGTCTGTCAAATAAATAAATAAAATATTTTTTAAAAAAAGTTTGTACCCTTCACCCATTTTCACTCCCCAAACTCCTACTCCCAACTCTGCCCTAGACAACCACAAATCTATTCTCTGTTTCTAGGAGTTTGTTTGTTTGTTTTAGATTCTGCACATAAGCGAGGTAATTTACTATTTGTCTGACTTATTTCACTTAGTCTAATGCTCTCAACTTTTGCATCTATAGTTCCTTTTCTGTCTAATGAATATTTGAGTATTGTGGGAATATCATTTTGGATATTAGTATTTTCCTCCGATTCCTTTCCCAGTCAGTACAGCCTGTTATGTTGAATATGGAGGGGTGATTAAGAGAGAACATTAGAATGTCCAGTTAGCTCAGCTGGTCAGAGCATGGTGCTAAGAGGAAACACTAAAAAGAAAATACCTGATGTGGAGATGTTTATAATGAAGCCAAGGGGAGTAGGGACAATTAAAATAGCAAAATTTAATTATTTTGTTTTTTAAAAAGACTTTATTATTTATTTATTTGAGCTAGGGAGTGTGAGAGAGCACAGGCATGGGAAGCAGTAAGGGGAGAAGAGAAGCAGACTTCCCACTGAGCAGGAGCCCAATGCAGGACTCGATCCAAGGACTCGGATCATGACCTGAGCCAAAGGCAGATGCTTAACCAACTGAACCACCCAGGTGCCCCAGCAAAATTTGTTTATTGACATAGTAAAGGAAAAACAGTTAAGAAAATGATAGACTTCTCCTTGCCATAGGTGAGCCTATCGGGAAGGATATACTGGGCACCTGAAGCATGCAGTAGGACTGAGTTTGGTCTTGAGGAGTTTACCTGACCAAGTTATCTTTCTTTCTATGGAGGCATCTCCCAGAATTAGCTGCAGGCCTGCTGCTCTCTCTTCCCATTCTATAACTTTTAGATTTAACTTTCATCTTAAACCTTACCAAAAAGGAAACTTCAAATTCAAATGGTCTTATTGGCAAATTCCACCAAATATAAAAAGAAAAATAGTGTTACAATCTTACAAAAAATCTTCCAGGCAATAAAAAAAGAAGGACTGTATTCCAGTGTCTTTATGAGGCTAGCCTAACCTTAACACCAAAACTTGAGAAGGTTAACATAAAGCAAGTATCAGGCCAATTTCATTCATGAACATAGGTAACAAGATTCTAAAACAAGATCTGAAACTGGCGATATATGAAAAGGGTATTTTACCATCATCAAATAGATTTTAACCCATAAATGCAAGATTGGTTTAGCATTTACAAATTAATTAGTGCAATTTATCACATTAACAGTGATAAAGGAGAAAAAAGAGACACAGAAAAGTAATTGGATACAATTCAAAATCCATTCATGATAAAAACCTTTAACAAACTAGGAATAGAGGGGAAGTTCCTTAATCTGGTTATGGACATCTACAAAGCATCATAGATAAAGGAGAACTGTTGAAAACTTTCCTCTGAGCTGGGAATGAGAAAGAAGGCCTTACTTCTACTGACCATTGTTTTGTAGCAAGAAAAATTAAAGGCTATAAAAATTTAGAACAAAGAAATGAAAATGTTGTTTTCTTAGATAATATGATTACTTGCATTGCAAATCCAAAGCAGTGTAAAAGAAGTTATTTAATTAAGAAGTAAGTTTAGCAAGTTTTCTTTGTATAAAGTCAGCATACACATTTTTATGTATTTCTATATAACAATAAAATTAGAAAAAGTAAATCAGTAGTAAAAATAACTATTTTTAGTAGCATTAAAAGCATAAAATCTAGAACACCTGGGTATCTCTGTCAGTTAAGCACCTGCCTTTAGCTCAGGTCATGATCCCAGGGTCCTGGGATTGAGTCCCACTTTGGGCTCCCTGCTCAGTGGGGAGTCTGCTTCTCCTTCTCCCATTGCTCCTGCTCTCTCTCTCTCTCTCACTTGATCACTGTCTCTCTCAACTAAGTAAATAAAATCTTGAAAACAAAAGAAAAACCCATAAAATCCCTGAATATAATTATAATGAAGGATATGTGAGGCATCTACACACAAATCTGTAAAACTTGGTAATAGAAATTAAAGACAAATCAGTGGAGGTATATACCATGTTTATTCATTAGAGGATGTAACATTGTACAGATGTCAACAGATTTTTAAAAGATTTATAGATTTTTTTAAAAAGATTTTATTTATTTATTTGACAGACAGAGATCACAAGTAGGCAGAGAGGCAGGCAGAGAGAGAGGAGGAAGCAGGCTCCCTGCCCAGCAGAGAGTCCGATGTGGGGCTCGATCCCAAGACCCTGAGATCATGACCTGAGCCGAAGGCAGAGGGTTTAACCCACTGAGCCACCCAAGTGCCCCAAGATTTATAGATTTAAATCACAACCAAAATCTGAGTGAGTTTTGATGTTGTTGTTATTAAAGTTAATGGGCTGATTCTAAAATTTATGTGGAAATGCAAGGGGCTAAGAATATCCAAAATACTTTTAAAGCAGCAGAAAAATATAGACAACTCATACTACTGAATATCTGGCCTGAAAGCCACAGTAATTGGTAATAGACCAATAGAACAGAAGAGATAATCAGAACTAAATGCACGCAAACATGAACACTCAATTTATGATAAAGGTTACAGTAGAGAAGAGTAGTGAAAAGATGGCCTTTTCAGTAGATGGTGTTGGCTCATTTGGATATTCATATGGGAAAAAATAAAATTCAACCTCTATTTTACTCCATTATTAAGTCTGGTTGAAGAGTAGAGCTAAATATAAATAGTAAGCTAATAAAATTTCTAGAAGATAACCTAAAAGAAGATCTCCAGGATCTTGTCATGGAGAAAGATTTCACAGTAAGGAGAAAAAAGCATCAACCATAAGTGAAAATAGTAATAAATTAGACTACATTAAAATTAAGACATTTTAATCATCAGAAGACATTGAGAAGGAAGTGAAAAGGCAAAACACATAGTAGAAGATATTTGCAATATATGCAGTTGACAAGGTCTCATCCCCAAATACAGAAAGAGTTTCTACAAATCAGTAAGAAGACATAGATAATCCTTATAACAAGTGACTCTTTTTAAAAAACTTTAATTTTATTTTTGTTTCTTAAATTTTTTATTATTGAAGTAGAGTTGATGTAGAATGTCATATTAGCTTCAGGTATACAACATAGTGATTTGAAAACTCTATCCAGTACACAGTGCTCACCACAATAAATGTAGTTACCATCTGTTACCATATAATTTTGTTGGTTACTACAATATTACTGACTATATTCTCTGTGTTGCATTTTTCATCCACGTTACTTATTTTATAACTGGAAATTTGTATCTCCTAATCCCTTTTACCTATTTTGCCCTTCTTCTTACCACTCTCTTCTCTGGCAACCACCAGTTCTCTGTGTTTACGAGTCTGTTTCTGTTTTTTGTTTGTGCATTTTTTGTTTGTTTTATTAGATTCCACATATAAGTGAAATCACGTGGTATTTTTCTTTTTCTGACATATTTCACTTAGAGTAATACCCTCTAGGTCCATCAATGTTGTTGCAAATAGCATGATCTCATTCTTTTTTTTTTTTTTTTTTTTCTAATATGCCATTATATCTATGTCTCCCACATTTTCTTCATCGATTTGTCAGTCTATGGCCACTTAGGTTGCTTCCATATCTTGGCTATTGGAAGTAATGCTGCAAAGGACATGGGGGTGCCTAAATCTTCTCAAATTAGTGTTTTCATTTTCTTTGGGTATATACTCAATGAGTGGAATTACCAGATTATATGGAATTTCTATTTTTAATTTTTTGAGGAATCTCTATACTGTTTTCCAGAGTGGTTGCACCAACAGTGCACAAGTGTTCCTTTTTTTTTTTAAACATCCTTGCCAATACTTGATATTTCCTGTCTTTCCTATGCTAGCTATTCTGACAGTGTGAGGTGCTATCTCATGGTTTAGGTTTGCATTTCTTGATGAGTAGTGATGTTGAACATCTTTTCATGTGTTTGTTGGCCATCTGTATGTCTTATTTGGAAAAAGATCTCTATTTGAGTCCTCTGCCCATTTTTTAATTGTGTTATTTATTTTTTTGGTGTTCATTTGTATAAGTTCTTTATATATTTTGGATAGTAACCCCTTATTGGATATATCATTTTCAAATTTCTTCTAGTCAGTAGGTTGCCTCTTTACTTTCTTGATTATTTCCTTTGCTGTGCAAGAGCTTTTTATTTTGGGTAGCCCCAATAATTAATTTTTGCTTTTGTTTCCCTTGCCTGTGGAAGTATCCATAAAATATTGTTAGGGCTGATTTCCAAGAGATTATTACCTATGTTTTCTTTCAGAAGTTTTATGGTTTCTTGTCTCACATTTGGGTCTTTTGACCATGGATAGTCTCTTGAAGAGGCACATCACTAAAGATATTCTCCACACAGTCAATAAACAAATGGCAAGGTGTTCAACTTTATAAGTCATTTGGAAATGCAAACTAAATTTACTCTGAGATACCATTATATGGTCCATAAAATAACTAAAATTTATACACAGTGAGGCAGAGAAATAGGGATGCTTTCTTCCCTGCTGGTAGGGATTCAAGTTGATAAAACCCACTTTGAGAAATTATTTAACACTATGTACTAAAATTGTGTATACCCATAACTTATGACCTAATAATCCTAATTTTTATGAATAAGATCAATAGATATTGACCCAGAAATACATGTATAAGAATGTTCCTGGTACCATTATTTGTAATAGCTGCAAACTAGAAATGCTTGACAACAGAAGATGGATAAATAGACCCATGCACATTTATGCATTTATACACTATACTGCAATAAACATAAATGAACTTCAGTTACATGCAACAAGATGGATTGATTTCAAAAGAAGAAAGACACAAAAGGATATATATTGTTGATTCCACATATATATAGATCGAAAATAGGTAAACTAATGGTGTTCAAAGTCTGGATAGTGGTTATCTTTGGGGAAGAGGTGATATAAGTGACTTTTTCTTCCTATATCTGATAGATGTTAACATGGGTGTGTTCACTTTGTGATAATACATGGATTCATATGTAGGTATGTATGTATGTATGTCCTCTTCAATCTGAACAGTTCTCTAGAGAGCCACTGCTAACCCCTTGGTCCAAGCCACAACATTACCATCATTTCTACCATGACTTGCTGTAGTTTTTTTCTTGATTTTTCTCTCTACTTTTATTCTTTTTTAAAATTTTTTTTATTTATTTGATTTCTTTTCAGTATAACAGAATTCATTGTTTATGCACCACACCCAGTGCTCCATGCAATACATGCCCTCCATAAAACCCACCACCTGGCTTCCCCAACCTCCTACCCTCCGCCCCTTCAAAACCCTCAGAATGTTTTTCAGAGTCCATAGTCTCTCATGGTTCAACTCCCCTTCCAATTTCCCTCAACTCCCTTCTCCTCTCCATCTCCCCATGTCCTCTGAGTTATTTGTTATGCTCCACAAATAAGTGAAACCATACGATAATTGACTCTCTCTGCTTGACTTATTTCACTCAGCATAATCTCTGCTTTTATTTTTGACCCTTTTTAATATGTTCTCAATTCAGTAACCAGGAGGTTCCTTTAAGATTAAGTCAAATTATATCACTGTGTTGCTCAAAATCCTGCAGTGGTGCCATGTTTCATATAGGGGAAATGTCAAAGTCCTTACATTTTCCTTCAAGAACCTACATGGTCTGATTCTCCATTACCTTTATGTTGTTGTCTTCTACTCCTCTCTGCCAGCTGACCTGTCTCTCCACAACTCTGCAGTACCCACACTGGCTCTCTTGCAGTTCCTGGAACATACCAGCATGCTCCTTTCCACTAGTGTTGTTCCAATAGTCTGGCATGCTCCTTCTTGAGATGGGGCTAACTTACTCCTTCCAAGTCTCTTTTAGATGTCACTTTTTCATGATGCTGACCCTCACCATCCTATTTAAAATGGTAACGTGGGCCACCCCCATTAGTGCTCCTACTTCTCTTTACCTTGGCTTCATTCTTATTTTTTATGTAACACTTCTATCTCTCTAACATACTTTATTTTGCCTTTATTTTTGATTCTTCTTATTAATTTTCTGAAAAATATTACATTTGTTATTTGTCACATCCTTCTGGCATTCTTCTTTCATTCACTGATGCATCTCAAGAACCTTAGAACATTGTAGGTGCTAGTCAATATTTGTGAAATAAATGAATGAATGAATTTGTTGAATGTCTAGCATGTGACAAGATTTCTGTTGGGCAATGGGGGTGTAACACTGGGCAAAACCAAAAATAGATGCTGCTCTCATAGACTGTTTGCCAATTTGAGAGTTATCACATGAAAACATAAAAAAATTTAGTTGCAAGGAATGATAAGAGACAAGGGTGCTTTGAGAATACATAATTTTAGAATTTATTTTGGTCTGAGATGGATCACAGAAGATGTCCCAAAGAAAGTGATGTTTGAGCTGAGATATGATAAATATGTATGATTCCTAATTCTTAGGCCTGGGGTAGGGCCCAGGTATGGACATTTTAAGGAAAACTCTGGAACAAAAAAACAAAACTCTGCTGGTATTTCTAATATACAGGCAGCCTGGAGAATTACCCTATACCAGGGCTTTTCCAGTTTTCATTTACAAATTACATGGAATCTTGCTGAAGTTCACATTCTGACTCAGAAAGTCAGGTAAAGGCCCTGAGACTGTGGTTCTATGAAGCTCTTGGTGATGCTGATGTTCTGTGGATTACGTACTGAGAACTAAGGCTACATAGCATAGACCCCCAACTGTCTCATGAAGATACTATGTTTTCTAAATTATCAGCTGATTTGGAATCCTCTCTCCTTGCTTTAGTTATACGGACCATATATCCTGAGAATCTGAATATTTCATTCAGCTCACAACATGGATGTTCAGCTGCCTCATAAATTTGTACTATGTAGGCTTTGTTTACATGTTTTATGTGTATATTTGTGCATGTGTGTTGCTTGTTTTTAAAAAATCTTCCCCTATGGGCTGGGTCCTCCCAAAGGGTAGGGATTGTGTCCAAGTCTTTATGTCCTCTGCCAAATCCACTGTGGCCATGATAAATACTCAGTTTTTACTGAATAGCACTGACTCTATCCAGGCAAATCCTTTTCTTTCCTTATTATATGTATAAAGGATGATTTAAATTATCCTTTGAAATGAACCATTCATTTTCACCTTGCCATGAATATAAATGACAACACTCATATTTACAGTATGCCTGGTCAAACACATATTTATGAAAAAAATTAAAGATAGTAATAAATGTAATAAGTAATAGAAAATAATGACAATAAACAGTAATAAAAATATTCACATTTTCAGCTGATTGTCAGAGTATTTTTAAGAACTATGGGGCGAAGTTGAGTTTTCAAAAATAGAACATTATTTCAGGTTTATTTGTTGAGAACAGAATTGTACTAGGAAAAGCATGGTTACCCTTCCTTCTTTCCTTCCTTCCTTCCTTCCTTCCTTGAGATATGTCCTAATTCTGCAGGTTTGTTGCAAGTTTTTAAGAGCAGAGATTTTAATTAACTTTTGAATTAGTATTTATTTAGTACCTAAGGATTAGGGTGTATCTGAATGTTGGTGTTTACTTTAAGTGAAGGGGATAATTCTTCCCTGAGATAGCTCACCTATATTGGCCAAAACCACATACAGTGATTTTCTACTTAAATTAGAAATTCAGTGAACTGATAGTTTAAAATTAAAACAACAAAGGTAACACTTACTGAGTGCTATTCTAGGCACTTTACATGTATTAACTTATTTAGAAGGCAATTACTATTATTAGTTCAATTTTATAGACTAAACTGAGGGTCAGAAAGGCTAAAACTGAAAATTACTTCTTCCTTGAAGTGGAGCATATTTGAGATACCACAGCAAAATTAGAATATTTCAGGGGGGCAATGGAATAGAGAAAAAAAAAAGAAAAAAATCTCTGGAATCAGACAGATTCATATGAGAATGAGAATCCTAGCTCTGCCACTAATTCCTTATAAATCCTTGGGTAAATCACTTAGCCTCTCAGGATTGCAGTTTTCTCATCTACAAAGTGGGGTAAAATCACATTTCCTACTTATTTTACTTACATGACTTCTACCCACCTTGACTAGGGAGTGGACATAAAGAAAGCTGATTTACAGACCTATCACCTCATAGGCACCCTTCTGTCACCAACAAAATCAAGTTACGCAATAATCTTTCTCCATTTCTCCTCCTTTTCTTCCTTCTTCCATAGTAACTACCTTTTCTTATGCTTCATATAAAATGCTTTACGTATATAAACTAAGCTTCTCTTTATTTCCTCTCTTCTTTTATTTCCAGTTATTTTTTTTTTCCAGTGGTCCAGTGAAAGAGGTATTGGTAGCCCTCAGTTACAGAGGGATTAAGCAGAGGTCTGGTCCAGTTCACCACTGCCGGTTATGCACGAGCGCTTGGACCACAGACTTGAAGTGATAAAAAGCTACAACAAAGTTAATGTAAGCATGGGAAGGACATGTTCATTTGTGTGTCTTAGTTCTATCACTTAGCGGCAGGAATTTGGAGGGTGCATTATTAAAGTTGGGATGACCAGTTGGGAGGCAATGACAACAACCACAATCCCAGTGATGGCTGCAGTCTTTATTTGTGTCAGGAACTGTCCTTTCCATGTACAATCTCACAACAGCTCTCTGAGGAATCATAATTTTAACCCCATTTTATATATGATAAAATTGAGGCCCACAGACTTAAAATAACTAAGCTTGTATAATTTTGAGTTGAGATCCAAATTTTTCTTCACATGTTTAAATAGATTGAAATATGTAGTTTCTCATATTGCAAAAATGGATAGTTTAAATAGATAATTGGAAGTCATTATAATGCATTTATGTAATATATGAATATAAATGAACCTCACAAGCATGGTGGCTGAGTAAAAGTCAGCAGGGGGAAAAAAAGCACATAGTGTGTGATTTCATTTATGAAGTTCAAAACCAAGCACATCTTAGCCAGAATGGTGGAAGCAAGGATAGGGGTTAACTTTGGGAGGGTAGTGATTGGGGGCATACCACATGTTTCTGGGGTATTGGTAATGTTCTTATTCTTGATCTGCTGGGTGCTGATTTACATGTTCATTTGGTGAAAATTTATTGATCTACACTTAAGATTTTTATGCTTTTCCTACGATAGAGTGAATAGATGCTATTTTTAGATTAAAAGTAAGTAAATAAAAAATTCATGAATAAGCTCTTCCTTAATTTTATTTTTATATTGTTTCTTTTATTCCTTGAGCCTTTCTATTCCATTTTCCTCATAAAATTTTAACTTAGTTGACTTAAAAATTTTAATTATTTTATAACCATGATGCTCTAAGTCTTAAAAAATGTTTTCTTTAGGGTTGAATTATCCTCCAGATTTTTATTAGTACACAGTTGGCAACATATCAAAATATTATAAAATTTGATATTAAATTATTAAACATTAGAAATAAACTTTATTAGAAGTGCATTTCAAAATTAGGTGGATAGTCTGTTCTTGGATGTGAACAATTGAAATGAAAGATGGATCAATATCAGTTCTATTCCCACTATGAGGTAAACATGGAATGATTGGAAGGCCTTAGCAGGAATGAAAGGAATTTGTTCATTTTTAATAACAATCTCTCACAATTATTTGTATTTATTCTGAATTGGATACCAAAAGCCACAGCAATATATTACTAAAATTGCTTTTAGTAACCTGAAATCATGATAGGTTCTTTTTCAATTTTCTTGAGAGCAGAGAATTGTGAAAGAATTTATAAAATCACCTTTATTTACTTAGTTTCTGAATTTCTAGGGAGCATAACGAAAGTGTTTCAGGGAGACTTATCAAGTAACTGTTAACTGTACTTGTTTCTCTTTCATTTAGAGGCACTTTTAAAAAAAATCTGATATATTCAGAAACTGCTAGGAACATTGAAACAATGTTACTTCCAGTATCCCTCTGCCAATACAATAATTTTTGATAAATTACATTTATTGTATCACATGCTTTAAATATTTTTTCACTAAAACTTTGGAACTACATATTTAACTCATTCAAATTAAGGGACACATCTGTGATATAATGAAATAGGCAGACCAGTTTTCACTATCAAACCAATTAGGTAAATTAGATTGATTTTCTCTCAGATAAATCTGACTGCATTTATCAATTCAAATAAATGTGTTAGTATACGCTGCCTGACATCTCACTTAACGCTCTTAATGCTGATTTTAGGTCAGGCAAGTCACAAAGCCTTACTAGGAGTTTGTTGCCTAAATGAAGAAAGGTACTACTGCTTTCAGTTTTTCTTACCCATACAGGCTAGCTTTGTTTCCTTCGGCTCTTCTTTAAGAGGGATGTGTTTTGTTTTTGTTTTCTTTTCTTTCTTTCTTTCTTTTTTGGTAAGTATTTGGGTGATACAAGAGATGAAGTCCTTAAACTCAGTTTCACTCCCTCTGCTACACTGTGTAAAAAACATCTAAATCCATTACATCCCTACTGAGGCCAAACCCTCCTCTTTTTATGCTACACTTGGCTCTTAGCAAAAATATGTAGAAGACAAAGAAAAATATGAAGCCTAGCAAAGATTTATGATGTCTAGATTAAAAGAGACTTTAGTACCAACACTTTTAATTCTTTTTCCTTTGGGACCTTGGAGGTTTTTAAATATCTTAAAAGCATTGCAATATAGTAAAACTTGGAATGAGGGAGGTTTTATTTACCTGTCTACCCATGTATGTAAGTATGTATCTATTTATGGGGGAAAAGGACGAGTGAGAAATTGAGAAGAACGAAATGAGAAAGGAGAATTGTAGGATTTCCTCCATCCAAAACCATTCTTAGATCAGTTTTGTGAAAGAACACGTGTGGAAGAGGAGGATCTGGAAAATGACCCCTTTGAAACTGTACTTGGTTGTGTAGCCTTTGGAAAATTGTTATGCGCTCTTAAGGGTTTTTCTTTTTTTGAAGAATGCTGCTGTAGAATTACCAGTGAGGAGGTCTAGTAGGTCTGCGCATCAACAGAGTTCAGAGTGGAGTGGTGAAGGTGACTCAAGAAGCTCATGGAGTTGACTGGTTCTGGAGGTAAGTGCATTTAGAAGGGAACAAAGGAGGCCCATTTTAGGTCGGGAGTGAATGTGACTTGGGGACAATGAGAATATTGAGTAACATCATATTTTCCCAGTGATAGTAGAAAGCAGTAGATTTAGTGTATGGGGAAAGAAGCAAGGTGTTTCTCTTCTGCTGGAAGGAGCCTCATAGGGGTTAGGGTGTGATCTTTTGATATAATGATGGATTTGGGCAGGGGGAATAGGGAAGAAATTTGAGGAATGGAAAGAGGATGACAGAGATATTTCTCTCATGGGAGATTGTCCTGATTTAAAAGGATGGGAAAGGAAAACGTATTTTGTTATATCACTATTTTTATCTTGTAGTATATATACCTAGTAAATTTTTGATCAATACTTGTTAATTGAATAGTTCATAAGCAATGTGATTAAAGTTTCTGTCTGTTAAAATCACTGACAGTTCAGAAGAGGGATTCTTCTCTGTTCCTCAGATATCACATAAATGGTAGATCAAATTATAGTAATTTATTAAAGAAATCAGAATTCAGAGAGCATGTTATTCTGGGAAATTGTAAGGTAGTCAAATAATCTCCATGTAGGCTAGGTTGCTTCCATTTGCGCAATTGAGTTACCCAGCAGTGGACTTCTGATAGTAGTTTTGATAATAGACTGCACGTTTTAAACAGTATCTGAGAAACATCTTTCCTATTACTTCTGCATTCCTCTAAGGACACAAATATTATGGAAAGTAAACATGCAGGCAGGTCCTGGGAAAGAATGAAATTGTGTATATTCTTTAATTAAAGCAAGGTTTTCTTCTTCCGAATTTTTGATAACCTCTAAAGTACGAGAGAAAACATGCATGGAAATGTGAATGCAGGTACACACACCCTGGCAGTTTCCCAAAGGAGAAGAGACCACTCTCATTAGTTAGCAAAGATAAGAATAGAAATAATGGATTTAAATTTGAACAAGAAGTGTTTGAAAGAGTGGAGAAAAATTTAACGGTAAGATCAACTTGGGAATGAAACCAATTTCTGGAAGAGTTAATGGGATCAAAATCACGTGAAACCTTAAGGTTGAGGCTTGTCAAACACCTCTAGAAGAAGGACGCACCATGTACTGAACATTCTCTAAAGACACAAGTGAAGAAAGCATGAGAGAGTAGCAAGCAGAGGGACAGAGGGGGTTTAAATCCCTGGTCCTGTGTGGTTTTCTTTCTTCTCCAGTGTGAAATGAGAGGACCTGGAGGCTTTGGGCATCCCTGCATGGCAAGTAGGGACAGTGACTCCACTCGTGTGCAATGGTCATCTGTGGCTGAGCCTGGGAGCTGAGCCCAGGAATCCTGTGTATCTTTCTCTCTTTCATTTCTTTGGGAATTTAGGGAACATTGAGGCAGATTTTCTCTTTACCACCAGGAAGCGCAGTTTTAAGGGGATAAAAGCTACTCTTTCCTGGAAAGATGGGGTCAGTAAACGGTGCATAGAGATATACTACAGGTCAGGCACATAAAGGCCTAGAAGAGATCATGACTGAGCACATGGGATAGGCAGTTTTTCCCTGCTTGGCTCAGAAGTCACTGTGGAGAGAATGATGTCCTGTGAATGGAGTTTATCTTTTCAAGGCAAATGAAGACCTGAATAGAATAATTGAGAACAGAGAGTACCTATGACCATTTATTTTTTTTTATTTTTTATTTATTTATTTTATTTTTTTAAAGATTTTATTTATCGGACAGACAGATCACAAGTAGGCGGAGAGAGATGAGGAAGCAGGCTCCCTGCTGAGCAGAGAGCCCGATGCGGGGTTTGATCCCAGGACCCTGGGATCATGACCTGAGCTGAAGGCAGAGGCTTTAACCCACTGAGCCACCCAGGCGCCCCTACCTATGACCATTTCTAAGAGAGCTTAGAGCAAACTTAAATGCAGAACTGCTGATATAGGACTGATTATAAAAATGATGTCTTAAAATTATTTATAGTCTAGTTTGTAGGTTGACTTCCAGAGGGGTGGAGTCTCCCATAAATAAGTGGGGCGATCATTGAGCAGATCTAGTTGTTAGCTCTTTTGTTGTGAGGTTAGGCTGTTGCTGATTCACAGAGACCCCTGCACATGCCTCCCATGTCCCTCAAAGAGCCGGGTTGTGTTGTGGCCTGCTGTGCCTTATATGGAGAGCAACCCTCTTACCACAGTAGGAGACAAACTGGGTTTCCCTCCAAATCTGTACGTTCAAGTCCTAACTCCTGATACCTCATAATGTGAACTTATTTGAAGATGCAGAGGTAATCAATTTAAAGTGAGGTCATTAGGGTAGGCCCTAATCCAGGATGACCAGTGTCCTTATAAAAGGGGAAATTTAGGTGTAGAGATCTACGTGGTGGGAAGACAGTGTGAAGAAGCATGGGGAGATGTTGGCTAGCTACAAGCCCAGGTGAGAGGTTTGGAATAGATCTTTTTCTCACAGTCCTCATAACCAACCTGCTGACACTTGATTTCAGACTTTTAGCCTCAAGAACTATGAGCCAATCAATTTCTGTTGTTCAAGCTATCTAATTGTACGCCTTTGTTTTGGCAGCCCTAGCACACTAATGTACCTACTAATTACGGATTCACATACCCCGTTTTCTTTATTTCCTTCCTTCCTTCCTTCTTTTTTCTTTCTTGCCTTGCTTTGTCTTGCTTCCCTTCCCTTTCCTTCCTTCCTTCTTTCTGCACCTGCTGTGTGTTAGGCATGGAGAATACAATAATCTTGGCCCTCAAGGAATTTTGAGCTGTGTGATGAAGACACACATATATAAATGGACAGTTTTAAAGTGCCAACATAGAAGAAGAAGTAGGAGGTATTCAGATCAGTTATTTGGGGTCTGCTGTGCACTATGCAGCATGATTCAGGGTTCAGAGTCATATTTGAAAGCGAGCTCTGCCATTTCACATTCTTCACATTGAAGAGCTATTTAATCGAAGAGTTTTCTCATTTGTAAAATGGGGAAAATGGTGTCTCCTAGAGGGGTTTGTGTACATTTTAAATGAGATACTGAATATAAAATATTTCGGATGGAGTCTGTGTCTTAGCTCAGGTTGCTGTGACAAAATATCAGAGACGAGGTGGCTTAAACAACACAAAATTTATTTTCACGGTTCTGAAGGCTGGGAAGTCCAAGATCAAAGTCTCAGCAGATTTGGTTCCTACGGACAGCTCTCTTCCTGATTTGTAGACAAGCTGCCTTCTTGTTGTGTGCTCACATGACCTTTCCTTAGTCTGTGCATTTGGGGAGAGAGATAGATCTTTCTGCTTTCCTCTTCTTTAAAGGACACCGATTCTACCTGCTCCAAGCCCAATTACCTCACAAAGACCCCACTTCCAAATATGATTAGAAGTTATGATTTCAACATATGAATTTTGAGGGAATACAAATATGCAGGTCATAATAGCCTGAAGCATAATATATAGCAGATATTATTAATTGCTACTTGGGGAACACGTGATAACAGGAATAGTATGCAGACAAATAAATAAATTGAGGGCTGAAAGAATAACCAAATACAAGGTGTAGTCTAGAACTCTAGTTTGCTATTCATACAAGCTTTTTATCAATGTGGAACTCATGGCTTGAGTTTTTACAAAGATAACAGTAGTATTTCATTTAAAAAGATCTAGGTTAGACCTTCCCGTCTGGCCTGGAGGTTGTGGGGCCATCAAAGCACTCTTTCATTTGGGAGAAATAGCTTTGTTTGAGGACCTTCAAGGGAAACGAGAATTTGGTTATGACATTCCTGGTTTTGTTTTTTTTTTAAAAGATTTTATTTGTTTATTTGACAGATGGAGATCACAAGTAGGCAGAGGCAAGCAGAGAGAGGGGGAAGCAGGCTCCCTGCTGAGCAGAGAGCCCGATGTGGGGCTCGATCCCAGGACCTTGGGATCATGCCCTGAACTGAAGACAGAGGCTTTAACCCACTGAGCCACCCAGGTGCCCCATGACATTCCTGTTTTGAGCTGGGAAGTGGAATTTGTGAGGAATGTGTCTTGATTTTCTGGGTTGTGGCTTAGGGAGCCAGACATGAGATTTTATGGCTGAAGCCATTAAAAGAATACATTTTAGATATTTAGCAATTATCAGTTTGTTAAAATAGCAAGTTTAAGCAGAATTGGAAAAAACAGCTATTGTTTTAGGAACCATTGGATAAAATGATCTTGGAATACAGTTCAAAAATCCTCTCTTGCTTTTATTTCAAGAGCAATGACAAAATAATTTTTGTTTCACTGTAGTATAACTTTTGGACAATGAAGCCTTTGTATACTGAAGTAGTTCGGTATGGGAATGGTATTTTTCTATCCTTGATTTTGTTGAGATAGAGAATTTTTAATTTTTAAATTTATTTTTTCCTCTTTTAAAATTTAAATTCAATTAATTAATATATAATGTATTATTTGTTTCAGGGGTACAAGTCTGTGATTCATCAGTCTTATATAATACCCAGTGCCCATTACAACACATACCCTCCCCAGTGTCCATCACCCAGACACCCCACCCCTCCACCTCCCTCCCCTTTAGCAATCTCAGTTTGTTTCCTATGCTTAAGAGTCTTTTATGGTTTGTCTCCCTCTCTGGTTTCATCTTGTTTCATTTTTTTATCTCTTCCACTATGATCCTCTGGCTTGTTTTTTAAGTTCCACATATGAGTGAGATCATATGATAATTATGTTTCTCTGGTTGACTTATTTTGCTTCACATAATACCCTCTAGTTTCATCCATTGTTGCAAATGGCAAGATTTCATTTTTTGATGGCTGCATAGTATTCCATTGTATATTGTATATAAATATCACATCTTCTTTATCATTCATCTGTCAGTGGACATCTGGGCTCTTTCCATAGTTTGGCTATTGTGGACATTGCTGCTGTGAACATTGGGATGTACGTGACCCTTCGGATCACTACATTGTAACTTTGGGGTCAATACCCAGTAGTGCAGTTGCTGGGTCATAGGGTAGCTATGTTTTCGACTTTTTGAGGAATCTCCGTACTGTTTTCCAGAGTAGCTGCACCAACTTGCATTCCCACCAACAGTGTAGGAGGGTTCAAGATAAAGATATTTTAAAGATATTTCCCTGTTAAGGAAATACAGTCATCAACACCTCATGTCTTCCTCCAGAGGAGGCTCTGGTCACTCTTCAATCTGTATGAAACTTGGGCCAGCCAAGGGGCTTCAAGATCTGATGGCCTCTATTCCACCCTTGTTCTTGAATGGGATCACTTACAACCCTCTGGCATAGAAAGGGAGGCAATTCTTCTCATTGCCATAAAAAAGGAAAACAACAATAATAACAAAAGCCCCAGTAGAAAAAGCCATTTCTGTTAAACAAACAAACACAGTAGAATAGATCACTTAGGATAGGGTCAAAGGCTTGCTTTATATGAGTTTGGGGAATCATTTCATCTCTCTGAACCTCTGGGTCTTTTTTTAAAAATCCAGACCTGGACTAGATATCTCAAAGATCCCTTCCAGCTTTGAGGTGCTCTTGGTAATATATGAAGGCCTTTGGAAAATGGTTGTGTGCTTCTATTTTCAAAGAAGGAATAACCAGCCTGGAAGTCTGAAAGGTGGGTTTTGAATTATATTATTGATATTTGCTGTGATCTAGATTGGCAAATTGAGGATTAGAAATGGAATAAGGAAGGCATTTTGGGGAAGTGGGAAGAACAAATGGTTTGGGATGAAAGGTTATGAAAGCCAAGAACAGCAAGGGGAGAGGAGAGGTAATTGATTCCTCCTTCTTCCTCCTTGCTTACGAGGTCAATCAGACATCAAGTCCCCTTTCCTTTCCATCCATTTTCCTGAACCTAAACTGGAGGGAGAGGTTGTATCACAACTGGAACCTCTATTAAGCTACGCTCCAACATTATACTCCTCAGGCTGGGATTCAAAGTAAAATAGCATTAACTGAGAATGAGAGGAGTTAAATTTTATCCTTTAGGAAGGGTCTTTCATGTTGCCCCACCTAGTAAAGGAGATTAATAGTACCTTACCCATTGTCACCTCACCTAAGATTAATGATATCTGCCTATTGTTACCACACTAAATTTGAGAGAAATTCCAGGTATACATCAAGAGAAAACAGTTATCAATGTGTTGATGCATTTTCAATACTATAGATAGTTCTCTTCTTAAAATTATTTTTACTTTTAAAAAATTGGTTTTCTTACTTCATACATTTGAAGCAACAGGGATAAAACACACTTTTGAAGTGAGGTGTCAACCCAGACATGAGGAACATATATGTTGACACAAAAGTTGAAAAGACCCCACAAAAATGACAAATGATGAAGAAAAAGCACATTTACAGCAGATCCTGACCTTTCGAGAATATGATCGGCCTGTCAGCACTAATGGTTTTCCATGTTCATAGCAAAAAGCTATGAGCACCTATATTTGGGATGGAAGTTAGATGATATCTCAATATAAAAATAATGAAATAGTACCATGTCAGGTGTAAAAAAAATAATTCTGCAATTCTTTTTCCTTTCTTTTCTCATCATAGATTTACATGTTCACATAATATACATAGGCACAACGAGCCTGGCTCTTTTTCCTTCCAACCAATCCAGTCTCAAAGAAGAGTCTTAACATCCTTAACGGGTATTATGTCACCTGGTGTAGGTTATTAAGATCAAAAGATTGTTTTGCTTAGTTTTGTTTTTTTTGTTTTGTTTTACAGTTCTGAGAATAGGATTAAGGATTAGGATATGGAACATAGCAGTGACTCTGAATCCATTTGATCTATTCCATACCCTTTTTGGGCATTTGCAGCTTTTGCCTTGAACCTTTCCTCAGAGGAATCATTTATAGCTATAATAAACCTCCTGGACATTTATCCTTTTGCCTAAAAGTTCTGCCTCCTCACGTAGGTTTTTGAATTTATCAAAGTAGAGCATAGTTTTCTGAAATGGTCCAGTAAAGCAATGTTTTCCTGTTTATCTGGATTTTTATTAAGGGGTCTCATAAGCTGACAGAAACTCAGAAGAGTAACATCTTAATTTGTGCAAGAAGCATTTGCAACATGGGAGGAAGCCCTCTCAAAATTCCCTTCATTCCTTGGCAAAGATTGCCCATGGATATGATTTCAAGGGTAGCAAGAGGGAGACAGTTAAAGGTGGGGTGAATTCCTGCTAAAAGTAAGACAGAAATATGATTTTAAGAACTCTACTGGTATGTAAGAGTATGTAATAATAACAACAACAACAATAATAATAATATCCTAATAAGAAATATGGGAAATAAGAGTTACAACTGGGATAACCTACTATCATCATGGCTTGTTCATCAGCTGGGAACCATGAGCAGATTTGATGCTAATAAATTGGTCCAGATATGAGGACTATTTGAATAGGATCAGCTGCTTTAACTAGGGGAGTACTCACTGGTGTATTAAAAAAAAAAGCACTTAATGTTATTTTTTTATAAAAGATTTTATTTATTTATTTATTTGACAGAGAGAGAGATCACAAATAGGCAGAGAGGCAGGCAGAGAGAGAGGAGGGAGCAGGCTCCCTGCTGAGCAGAGAGCCCAATGTGGGGCTCGATCCCAGGACCTTGGGATCATGACCTGAGCCGAAGGCAGAGGCTTAACCCACTGAGCCACCCAGGTGCCCCAGCACTTAATGTTATTGAATTGATCGAGCAGGCAAGAGATAGAAATCTAACATCAGTTTGGCCCTCACTAAGAGATCTTCTTTTCTATGGGCTTCCTGTCTATATGTTAAATGTTGTATTATAGCCAGAGACTATATCCAAAACTGTTGAAGACTGAAATTTCAATTTGTGATTTTTGTTTTTTCTTCACCCCACCAATTCTACACTTATTGTACCTTGTGATATCACACACTTGTTTCAGGGATCCTTCTATTTCCCCCTAGTTCTCCTGTTTGAATCAAGTTAAAAGTGATTTTTCATTTCTCCTCATGTGATACAACTTTCTGAAGCAGGGGCTGCATTATATAAGGAGAAAGTGGGTGAGAAAAAGTCCAGTCAAGTCTCTGAACTGTAGAAAGGCACTATTTCAGGTCTTAGAAGCATCTCCATGGATTCTTCATCCTCAGGTTGCACTAAGTCAAAGATTTTCATTTAAATTTTGTATCTCAATGGACAAACTCCATATTAATCATCTCTGTGGGTCATGTTCTTTCTGGCATTTCTCTTATTCCCTGTCTTTTGACATTTCCTCCTCAGGGTAGCATGACATACATGCGCTATCTCAGAATTTTCTGAATAAATATTCACTATAATCATTTCAAGGGAGGCAATGGTAAGTCATTGGCATAGAGGGTTCATCTGGATTTTCTTGACTTTCAAGAAATTATTTCTTTGTGGCCCAGCAGATAATGGGGATTCAGACATTTATTTCCTTCCTACTTCCTGTTTAGCCACTGGGGAAATATGCTTTGTTTTACCTCAGTGATTTCATATGCAAAATGGGAATAATTAGACTTTCTTTTTGGCTTACTGGAGGATTAGAAAGATTAATGCATTGTTTTATTTAGAAAATATACATACTTCCGAGTGAAATGTGCTTTGAGTAGGAATTATTAGGATTATTATCATCAATAAGGATTTAAATATATTCTTTGTCAAATAGAATCCTAAAAGGTAGAATTCAAGCTAATAAATTAAAACAGGCTTGAGGGGATATGAACCTGAATGTCTGTCAATGACAATTGGATGCAGTGAGTAATCCAATTTATTTCAGGAAATATGTTAGCACTGGCAGTGGTGAGAAGTAGGTATGAGAAGGGAAGACTAACAAAGAAAGTATATAGATATTCATTAATTCCTTCAGGAAACAGTGGGAGGAAAAGGAGAGGTTGGAAGACATATTTACCAAGAGAGGAGAGAGAGGAACTGTAAAAGGATAAAATAAGAAGAAAGCTCTAAGAAATCAGAATCACTCTGAGAAATTGGCAAACTTCACAAAGCACAGACTTGGATAGTCAGGAAATGTCAACTGACTGACAGACACAAAGGAGATTCAAGGAGAAATCAGGAGTTGGGGAGAAATTAAAAAGAGCCACCTGAATTGCTCTGTAATTGTAACTAAAGTTTTACTGAGGAGGAAAAAGATGGTGGCAGAAGTATAAAGCTGGGAGAAACCACTTAAACTGTTCTTGAATTCTTTATCCCCAATAAAACCTATGTGTCTAGAGAAAAGCACTAAGGTGCTCGAGGGCCTTGAGGTTCTGTCCTCTGATGATAGACCGAAAAGCTTGAACTCCTCTGTCTGGAAAGGGGGAGGTGGAACAGGCACACAATAAAAGTCACCAATGGCTCAGATTGTTTCTGTTGAGAAAGTACAAACTTACTTAGAGTCCACAGTTGATCTGATGGGAACTCCCCTTGAAGCCTGAGAGAGAAGGGAAGAACACACTGAGAGAGCTCAATAATCCAGCAGGTGGTAATAATGAGTATGTAAATAGATTAAAAAATAAATTGAATTCTGTTTTTAATGCTTCATACACTTATATTTTACTTTTACAGTGAGGTGAATTATTTTAAATTAAAATTGGTATAAATGATTGGTTTGCTATAATACAGTTTAATTTTAATTTGAGCTTTTTATTATAAAATAAAACACAGAGCCAGAAAACCACACCAAATAAATCTGTAGCTTAATGACTTACTTCAAGTGAAAATCTGGTAACTACTCCCTACCCAGGTCAAGAATTAGAATTTTTTTCAGTCACCCTTTTTAAGTCACTGTGTGTGCCTTATCTTTACCTCATCTTCCTTCCCCCTAGAAGTAATCAGTATCCTGACTTCCACAAATCACTTCAGGTGTGGATTTTTGACTTTCATACTAAGGTGGGCAGATACTGCCCTTCAACATCTCCCTTGCTGCTTCTACCAGACCCAGGTCCATAATCTGGATGGATCAGGAATATCACTAAGTGTAGATGTCCATATGTCTTTATATTCTAAGTAGGAAATCCATTATTTTATGTCTCACCACCTTTTGATACGAAGGTATGAAGAAGTCAACACTCTTTTTGCTAAAATGCAACAAGTTGCATTCATACACACATCTGTGCTCATGGACCTGAAAAAGTAGGGGAGGTAAGGAGAGAGTGTAGCAGTTTACCCTCTAGTGCTCGCCTTCTGCCTGTGCCCTCCAGGGGCAAGAAGGTGCTGATTTAATGGTGCTGGATGGCATTCTGTGGCCGAGGCCACTGCAGGGTGGCAATTTAAGCTTAAAAAGGAAGACCTGAACTAACATCATAATTCATCATATATAATTTCATCAACTGCTTCATCAGAAATAACACTCAGAGGCCAGTTGTCCAAGGTTAGCTTTAAATATGAGAGGTTCTTGAAATTCCTGTATGTATTTTGTTGACAAAGAAGTGTGTTGCACATGACATTAGTGTGATATTCATTTATTTATTCAACATGATTTTTGAGTAGTCTTATTTTCCAAGCATCAAGATACAGAAACAGCCCTTTTCTTCATGGAGCTAACAACCTGGGACAGTGGTTTTTGTCTCTACTTAAGTGTGGAAATTATAAAAAAGGACAATATGAGTCCTCCCTCCCCCCAGCTCAAGGTGCACAAACACAGGGAGATTCTGTTCTTATTAGACTCTAAGTATTCTTTAAAAGCTCCCAGAATTTTAAAATGTGCACCCCAAATTCAAAACCACTGATTAGGAGAAAAGATAAATATTAACTACATGTAATCACAAGATAGTGATTGTTATGCTAAAGGAATGCAGGTGGTTCACTGAAAGTCTGTAATATCATGGGCAAAGAACTATGTAAAGTAGATGCCAATGTTTTAGGATTTATAGAATAAAAAGGCAGATTTGAAGATTATCACTTTTATTAACGTTTTTATCATTGGGGTTACATCTAGTTATACAATTCAGCTCTTAATTACCTTACCTATAAAGATCATTGGTAAGATAATTAGTGGGTAATAATGTATAGGTTTTCTCTAAGAACTTCTTGAATCAGGATATATATGAACCTGCTTCATTCAGATATATTAGAACAGAAAAATATTTGATAAAGCACACTCCTATGAGGGTAAGGGAAGAACATTTCTTTCCATATGGTATAATGTAAAAATAAAATCACTGGGTTGGACTATGGAAAACTAAGCCAACTAGAATCCTTTGGAA
The DNA here is from genome assembly GCA_003697995.1 of Taxidea taxus jeffersonii. Taxonomy (NCBI): domain Eukaryota; kingdom Metazoa; phylum Chordata; class Mammalia; order Carnivora; family Mustelidae; genus Taxidea; species Taxidea taxus. The sequence goes on from RCUC01135745.1 coordinate 111,174, forward strand.
GGTTGCTGTGGAAATTGATAATCAGTGGTCATTTAAATACATGTGCCAACAACCCAATAACTGGGTGGAGACTTAGCATATTCCAGTTGGTGGCAGGTTGTAGGAGTTGTCCAGTTTCTAGACAACATTATGACACAGTCATGCCTAAATTCCATCTTGGCAGAGTTATTTTTATTTTTTAATTATTTGTTTTTAATTTAAATTCCATTAGCCAACATAGAGTACATCATTAGTTTCTGATGTAGTGTTCAATAATCCATCAGTTGTGTATAACTCCCAGTGCTCATCACATCATGTGCCCTCCTTGATGCCTATCACCCAATTACCCCATCCTCCTACCAACCTCCCTTCCAGTAATGCTATTTGTTTCCTATAGTTAGAGTTTTCTCTCCCTTCTCCTGTGATCTTCTGTGCTATTTCTTATATAACGCATATGAGTGAAACCATATGATAATTGTCTTTTTCTGATTGGCTTATTTTGCTCAGCATAATCCCTTCCGGTTCTATCCATGTCGATGCAAATGGTGGGTGTTCATCCTTTCTGATGGCTGAGTGATATTGCATTGTATATTTATACCACATCTTATGGTTTTTGGTGCATTTGTAAAAGGGATTGATTGCTTAATTTCTCTTTCTTCTGTCTCATTTTTAGTGTATAAAAATGCAACTGATTTCTGTGCATTGATTTTATATCCTGCCATATTGCCGAATTGCTGTATGAGTTTTAGCAATATTGAGATGGAGTCTTTCGGGTTTTGCACATAAAGTATCATGTCATCTGTGAAAAGAGAGTTTGACTTCTTTGGCAGAGTTATTTTTAATAACAAAAGATTCTTAGAGGAGTCAAGATGGCGGAGAAGTAGCAGGCTGAGACGACATCAGGCAGCAGGAGATCAGCTAGACAGCCTATCAAACCATTCCAAACCTACGAATCCAACAGGAGATCGAAGAGAAGAAAAAACTACAATTCTAGAAACAGAAAATCGACCACTTTGTAAAAGGTAGGACCAGCGGAGAAGTGAATCCAACGCGACGGGAAGATAGACCCCAGGGGGTGGGGCCGGCTCCTGGCAAGCGGCGGAACACCGGAGCACAAAATCAGGACTTTTAGAAGTCTGCTCCAGGGAGGGACATCACTCCAGAGGCTAAACTGGGGTGAAGACCTTGCGGGGACAGTGTGGACTCAGGTCCCACAGGGTCACAGAAAGATCGGGGGTGTCTGAGTGTTGCAGAGCGCACAGATATTGGAGCGGGGAAGCCGGCTGCGGAGATACAGCCGAGGTTTCCTGGAGCCGTGGTCTGTGACATGGACCGGTGCTCTGTGCGAGGGGTCCCCACAAGATCCGGAGAGACTCCGACCCGGGAGAGCTCAGAGATCTACGGAGTTCGGAGACTCCAGGTGGGACTCTGCCAGAGACAGAGACGCTTGGTCACAGGCTGCGTGAGCTCGGAGTGCTCCCAGAAGCCAGTGAGACGGGACTGATTACGCACGGTTTTCTCCGGGCGCGGCCGGAGGCTGGGGAGACAGGAGTGATTAAATGCTTTTCTCTGAAGACGCACTGAAGACTGGGGCCCCTAGCTCTTGGCTCTTCCGAACCGGAGATTGGGAGGCCGCCATTTTCATTCCCGTCCTCCGGAACTCTACGGAAAGTGTTCAGGGAACAAAAGCTCCCGAAAGCAAACCTGAGAGGATTACTTGGCCCGGCCCCTGGTAAGGGCGGTGCAACTCCGCCTGGGGCAGAGACACCTGAGAATCACTACAACAGGCCCCTCCCCCAGAAGATCAACAAGAAATCCAGCCAAGACCAAGTTCACTTAACAAGGAGAACAGCAGATTCTTATCTGGACAAAATGACAAGGCGGAAAAACTCACCACAAAAAAAAGAACAGGAGGCAGGACTGAAGGCTAGGGACCTACAGACATTGGTAATATGTCAGATCTGGAATTCAGGATGACGATTCTCAAGGTTCTAGCCGGGCTCGAAAAAGGCATGGAAGATATTAGAGAAACCCTGTCAGGAGAAATAATAGCCCTTTCTGGAGAAATAAAAGAACTAAAATCTAATCAAGTTGAAATAAAAAAAAGCTATTGATGAGGTGCAAACAAAAATGGAGGCTCTTACTGCTAGGATAAATGAGGCAGAAGAAAGAGTTAGTGATATAGAAGACCAAATGACAGAGAATAAAGAAGCTGAGCAAAAGAGAGACAAACAACTACTGGACCACGAGGGGAGAATTCGAGAGATAAGTGATACCATAAGACGAAACAACATAAGAATAATTGGGATTCCAGAAGAAGAAGAAAGAGAAATAGGAGCAGAAGGTATACTGGAGAGGATTATTGTAGAGAATTTCCCTAATATAGCAAGGGGAACAAGCATCAAAATCCAGGAGGTGCAGA